>JBBJLR010043476.1:0-12044 GCA_037577145.1 Brachypetersius gabonensis
GACAGCTGGTATTGTTTTGCTTGTTGCTTAGCAGCAGGGATCGGCTTTGGGTTTGGACCCCCCCCCCCCCCCCAACCCCATATTAAGATTTCATACTATTTCAGTCATGAGGTTGCTATTTTCACGGTCTCCAGGAGAGTTAGTTAGAACCTGCAAAATATGATGCAACCTGCCTTTAGTCAGTCAGTTTACTCCTTTTTAGATTATTAGATATTTCTGTGGCACAAAGAGGCAACTCTTCAGACCAAAGTCGGCACAGATTCAATATTTTTCATGTTTCAAGCAACAATGCAGAAAGATTCTGAGCAAGTGAACTTCTCTCATATAATTTTTTTCTGGTTAATGTATTTGAGAGTATATGATTATTTTATCTTAAAGAAGAACTATCTTACCTGCTATAACATGCTAAACTGCAGTTTATGCCCATCACAGCTAGGGGAGTTCTTGTATTCTTTTTGTTTTGAATTTCCTGTTGCTGATTTGTTTACTTTACTTACTTTTGTCTTAGTTTTTGCCCTTCCTGGATTTTGAGATTTGTCTTGCCCTCATGCTCCTGTTTGTACTTGATTTAGATTGAATGTTAAATAGAATATGTCTTTGGGTTACCCATGCTACCACGGCTTGCCTCTCCGTCACTTTCTGCATTTAACTACTCACACTGTTTCATTAAAAACCAATCCTATCTGCAAATGACGACACATGCTCAAACATGCAAGAACATCCAGAGTTCTTCACATTATTATGATTATTGTGTCAAAAGCAATTTGAACTTGTTTCAAGAAATAGCACACTCTAAAATAGTCTTACACTTTAGCGGCTGTCAACCTAGCGGTGAGGGAGTTGCCCCTGCAATCAGAAGGTCATGGGTTTGAATCCCAGCACTGCTAGTCGTACCATTGAGGTAACCTTTAGGAAGTACCGTCCCCACACTCAGCTCGTTGGTGGCAGCCCACTGCTTCATTTGGTGAATGGCATAAATGAATAGAAAGAATTTCACATTGTTCCCCTTGTTTCCAGCGCTGCTGTGTTCACCCCTGACTATAAGGGGCCACATTACTTTCACTGCTAAGTTATTAACAAAAATACGTAAAACAAATATTGAACCAGATAAAAAAAATAACTTCTTGAAGTAACCATAATACAGTATTTAGTTCTTCACATCACACCAAATACCAGCAAACAGAATGTAAAATAAACATTTTATCCACAGGTTTGAAAATATATTAAACATGATGTCTGCAAGTGAGGTAACCCCAAATTTCTTGAAATCATTAAAGTAAAAATAACTAAAATTTTGTAGATCAAGAACAAATATATAATACATACTTATGTAAAATAAAATAATATACAGGCTTTTTCTTAAGTAAATTCTGCTTATTACATTGCAGATTTTTTTTTACATCAATAAGTGACCAGGCTTGGAAAACAGCATAAAGTGGAATCTGTTGTCTTGTACGAGGCTGATTTTCCCAGCTGAGTGCACTGAAGTCCGTCAGAGTTCTGTGACTGTCATCGGCACGGTGCTGTTTCACAGAATAGATGATTTGTGGGTGTGTTTGAATGCATGCCTGCATGTTTGTGGGTTCTCGTCATTGTCTCCCACACCCGCACTTCTTAAAATATAACCTTCTTTCAGTTCTTCCAGTCCTCAGAGTGGGATACAGTGATACAGACTCAAACAACAAATACTGCCGTGCCACAAAAACAGCACAAACTGTCAACTCAGCAAACTAATCTGAGTGTTTCATGTTGCATATTTAAAACCAATCTTCCACTATCTTCCAACAATGCAGGCCTTAGGTGGATACAACATTGTTGTGTATTAATGCGAATATGGAGTTATATCGTAAGAACTGCACATCTCAGGAGTCCAGGGGTCAGCTGATCAAGTATAAATAAAACAAACAGGCAGCTCCTGCTTACTGAAAATCTGCCAAATGGGTAAATGTACTTAGCACTTTGTATTTACTTATTTAAAAAGTTTTATAAGGCTTAAAAAGTAAATACAAGTAACCCAGAATATTAAAATATCTAGTGTACACTTCACTCAATCAATCAGTCAATGAAATCATTACCTGAAATTTGAACTTGAGGCAATGTTCTCTGATCAAGATATTTTGGCTTATGTTGCTTGATATTACATTTTGTCCAGTTTTTGTTCTCATAATTTTGTTGTTTACAGGGCACTCAACCCTTCAATTCAGATTGAAAAAACAAATCCAAAGTTATCTTATCCTGTTATTATTCAAATTTAGTTCTGCTAGATGGAAAACACACCTCATAGGTTAAAAGGCAAATAAGCTTCTCTTCAGGAGAATTTATTAACTGACATAAAGTCCTGTTCTGGCTTGGTGTCCATGCCTCTCGGCGTGAAAATTAAGTGATATAAATTTAGTAAGACAGAAATGTGTTCTGGAAAGAACGTCACAGAGCTGTTTTTGCCTAGTACCACATGACAATTTGATGAGGCTTTGCTGGCAGTCTGCGCCTAGGAATCTGAAAGCGAGAAGTTATTTTGTGAAAGGATGGTGCTGATGAAGGCTTCTGATAGCACTTATTCCAGTGCGGCCGGCTCTGGCTGAAAGCAGACAAGAAACTTGATCATTATGTAACAGTGATTTCACCATTTAACTGCAATTCCTCAAGAGCTTCTCATTATGAGTGCAATAGGGAAAGCATGCAGGCCTGGGACATTTGGGTGATAAAATCAGGAAATGCTAAGCGGTCAGATGTCCCACCAGACAGACAGAGAAAAACCATGCTTTTAAGGAGAGTGTTACCAGGCCTTCGCTGTTAGCACATCAGCCTACCGTAAACAATTCCCGTGGTTTTCACACATACTCACATGGCAAAGTAGAGAGATGTTTGGAAAACTACACTATATGAACAAAAGTATTGGGACAACAGGCACTTTCATGACTCTGCATTCAAATACATAGAGTTTAATATGGAGTTGATATCACCTTTGCAGCAATGACATTCACAGATGTTGGACGAAAAGGCATGGCTCACAATCTCTGTTCCGGTTCATCCCAAAGAGGTCAGGACTCATTCAAGTTCTTCCACACCCAACTCATCCAACCATGTCTTTATGAACCTTAATTAGTGCACTAGGGCATAGTCATGCAGGAACAGAAACGGTTCTTCTCCAAACTGTGGCAAAGTTGGAAGCATAGCATTGTCCAAAATGTCTTGGTATGTTGCAGCATTAAGATTGTTGAAAAAAGCAGTGTGTCCCAATACTTTTGTCCATATAATGTGTAATGCAGCAGTCCAGGCCTGGCTTTCACATGTTGATCCAGATCACAGATCAGATCACAGCACTCTGTGGCAAATGCTGTACTTTTTGTCTTCTGGACAGTCCTGTGATCATTGCCATGTCTCTTGCCCTGTGTTTGTACTGGTGCTGATGTGTTTGTGGTAATATGTGTAATATGTGTATTTATTGCATGTTCATATTTTCCAGAAGAATGCACAGGTCAGAGTTTTTTATGACCCACACCCATTAGACCTGTTGAGAGCCAAACTGACCTGCCTGGCCTGAACCACAATGTTTCTGTAAGATATTTCTAACTTAGTCTGAACGGTCTGTCTGTCCGTCCGTTTAGCTGCCTGCCCGCCTGCCTGTCCCTCTGTCCATCTGTCTGTCTGTATTTCTATTTCAACAACCAAAAAGCTACACTGAGACAACAGTTTAGTTTTCATGAATTCTGATCTGTGCTTAGTTTCTGTTCCATATGCCATCTGTCTTTTTGCCTGATTCTCTACCTCAACAACCAAATAGCCACACTCACGTTACAGTTTGGCTTCATGATGTTCCATGTGCTGTATCTTATTCTGAGGCTAATGCCATAATTTCCTCTTGGGCATGATCAGTGGACTATAATGACTCCTGACAGACCCAGCTTATCACAGAATCACAAAACAGATCACGTCTCTGTGAGACTGTTATGAAGTATTTAAAGGAAAGTCAGAGATGCTTAAACTGTGCAGTATATTTTAAGCGTCTCTGACTTTAAATACTTTGCAGCAGACTTACTACTCGTAACTGAAATAGTGTCTCTGAAATCCACATTTCTGCCTATGAAGCTTTTTGCTGCCTGAAAGTGAACTTCATGACAAAACAATGAACAAACCCAAATGCAATTTCCTTACATCCAACCCCTGTTTTTATGTGGGAGCAGGGAATGGAAAAGGAAGTCGGAGCCAAGATCTAAATGAGGGAGCAGCGTGCACAAAAAACTGCAGTTGCATAAAGAAGCGAGCTCTGTTTCAAAACATGATATGTCACGTGAGAAAAGAATCTTGGGATCATCCGTGAGGGTGCCAGCATGCCTGATATGCTCTAAGATTGAATGCAAAATTGATTAACTATCAGTAATTGTACAGTGGGGCATGTGACGGCCTAAGGCAAAAAAACTAAAGACGATGATGGCTGCTTGGCTTCCACATTAGAGCATTTTGCTACTGCAGTTACCGTGTTCTTACAGCTTTCGCTGCAAATCCCAAATGTTATATAATACTAACTGCTCGAATGTCATTTCTAATGACTTTAACAAATGGAAGATTTAATATTCATAAATATGCTCTGTGCATTATATATATTTGGTGATACCTTTTGTGGTTGTGTTTCTGTATTTATTGGAATCTATGTTGTCCTTCTATGTATTCACCCATCTTACCAAGGCAAAGTGTTAAAATCCTTCTGATCCTGATTTTAAGAGGCTACCACATTAGTTGTAATGTCCAGCAAATGATGAGATCTGTGTCCATTCAAAACTAAGCTGAGGTTTAACCCTCTAGAATGTATAGGTTTGTACCATTTGTTGGCCATTTGCCAAAACAACAGCATGAACATAAGAAAGTGGTCCAGACGCAAATGATTTGAACTTAAAGGATAAAAGAGCAGATAAGCAAAAAAGATCATACAATTGAAAATAATCAGATTTTCTAACAAGCTGTTTACATCTGGTGTTAAAATGCATCCCTAATCAGATTTTGGCTAGTGCTGGATATCAATGAGCAGATGTGAATACTCAAAAGAGGTTTAAATCGTGGACAGATCTGCGGGACCACCTCCCAAAATGTTTGAGGATGCTTTGCGTAATGCTGTTGGCAAAATGTAAATGCATTCAACTCTGGAAAGCCTTTCCTTTGTGACCTTTCTGTGTCTTAATACAGCCAGATGGAATAGAGACACACAGGACAGTTGAGGACACTTTAAAAACACATTTTGTAGGCACAACAAATACCAAAAGAATAAAGAGTTATCTTATCTTCATATTTCGAAATGTCAAAAATTGTTCAAAGTTTTATTCTCAGGACTGGACTGGGACCATTATTCCATTATTACGCCACAGAGAGAGACACACACACACTTCACGTTTGGGATACAGTAACCCCTCACTTTTACGTGGATTCAGTCTCAGATTGACATTTCCATATAAAATATAACTGCATTAATATAGAAATTGCGTCTTGATGTTATAATACTTAGAGGCGGGTGGTTTGAAAGTAGCCAATCCGAAAATGTTATGTATTTCTCCTTGCTGCTGATCAGGATCATCCCATGCATGCTGTACTTAGAGGCGGGAGACTTGAAAGGAGCCAATCCGAGAGCATTATGGAGTACGCAGCATGACTGCTCCATGTCTTGCCTTCGTATTTTAGTGTTTTAGCAATTCCCCCTATTTTCAACAGTTATCTCAGTTTATTTAGTATTAGTAAGCTGTGTCTAAACATGTGGGCAAAGAGAGTTATTTCAACGTTTCTTTTGTGTACGAGTCTTTGTTTTGGCTTGCTGCACGCTGCTTATGCTAAAGCAAATGCTAATGCAATTTCCTCAAGAATCAGTAAAGTTTTCTGATGATTTATTTCTTCTGGCTGCTGCCGTTTGAATTATCTGTGGCAACTGCAGACCAAAATCTCCCGCGTGGATCGTGTCAGTGTTTCGTGTTCTTTTGTTCTTTCCTTTTTTTTTTCTTGTTTTTGCCGCTGTATCAAATCTTCTATTGAGGCTGTGCCTTGAACTCACCTGCTTTTCAGAATCAGAATCAGAATCAGAATGAACTTTATTGCCAGGTATGTTTACACATACGAGGATACATTTCTACTGGTGTGAGCCCTCTCCCTCTCCTCCTGCACTGTGACAGCACTGTGGCGAGTGAGTTTCTACTCTTTTCCTCCATTGCTGTTTATTGCCATTGCCAGTTTTTGGGTTGTTATAAGGGTGGCTGACCCGCTTGCGCTTCCCTCAGTCTCTAGCCGGTTGTGTAGTGAGTTTTGGGTTGGTTAACAATTAAATCTCAGTTGTTTCAGGTCGCTTCGTGGTTTGTTTACATCCGGGAGTTGTGCTGCGTCTTGCGCTACTCTGCTGCCTGGCAATGCATCTGGCATACTTGTGACCAGAACTTGTGCACCTGAACTGTTACTCCCGAATGGACTTCTGGGAATTGCTCAGCACCCACGCTATACTCACTGCTCCAATCTATGCACTGCGCCATAATCTATGGCTCAGATTCAGTAATTGTTTGTCTTCAATGTAGTAAAATGTAGTCGAACAGAGAAATCAACTGTGACAATCTTCGTACTCTACCTAAACTGTCTGCTCCTCCTTCAGCCAGTCACAACCTTAACCTACTGCCCTCTCATACACAACAAACTCTAAAAATAACAAAGGTCTCATTCTCAATTAATTCATAACTGAAAATAACCTGGATTTTCTCAACTAAACTGTAACATGGCAAAAACCACTGGAATGTTTTGCCCCAAACCACACCAACCAGCAGTAGTACATAAACAAAACTATCAAAATATCCAACCCCACAGCACCCTCATTCGAGGACCTTTCTTCAGGTTTTCTGGCACTAAACCTCTGGTCACGTCAATAATCTACCGTCCCCTAAAACCCAATTCCCATCAGATTTCTCTTAATTCTTAACCCAATTATGCTCTATATCACCATCCATCCTTCTCCTTGGCAACTTTAACATCCATGTTGATTCATTAGAGACCAACACTCCTTAGAGTTGACGTGCCAGCCCCTCCTGCATGACTTTCAGGAAACTCTCATTCATACATTTCTCTTCTCTCTCTTCCACCCTAACTGCAACCGTTGCTCAATCTACAGATACCCGGAGCACCTCCACCACCACCACCCTGGTCAACACCTATAATAATAGTCGCTTTCTGCCTCAACACAATTGCATCCTTAAAGACCAAAGCTGTCTCATTCACATGCTCTTCCCCTTGGAACATGCTGTTCACCTGGAGGCCTACAAATTCCACCAACACCAATACAAGCAGGCCCTCAATGCTGCCCGCTCCTCCTACTACTCCTCCGCTATCCAATCTGGATCCAAAAATCCAAAAAGACTTTTTTCCACTATGGAAAAGCGTCTTAAACACCATTGTAACTCCACCAGCACCACTACATCACGCTACTCTCCCCAACTTCCAGCCCAACACCTCTCCTCATTCAGCAACACTGAGGCTGATCTGTCTCTCACCATCGCCAGAGTGAAATCTTGAACCTGTCACCTGCATCCTATCCCCACAAACCTTGTCAAAGCCCGCCTCCACTCTCTCTCCCCACTCATTACCAAGATCATTAACTCATATCTGTCCACCAGGTTTGCCCCCCTTCTCTGAAGATCACTACTATCACAACACTTCTGAAAAAACCTGGACTTGATCCTGACTCTCCCAACAACTTCCAACCAATCTCAAATCTTCCCTTTCTGTCTAAAGTCCTATATGGACGTTTTCAATCTGGATTTCGCACTAAACACAGCACCGAAACAGCTCTCCTAAAAATAACAAATTACATATTCCTAGCAGCAGATTACGGTCACCATCCTCATCCTCCTCGACCTCAGTGCAGCCTTCAACACCATCAACAACTCCATCCTCCTCTCACGTCTCCAGTATTCCAGGATACTGGTACAGCCCTTGCTTGGTTCACCTCCTATCTCTCCGACAGACAAATTGACATCTCCATCAATAACTGCAAATCCTTCACCATCACTGTCACACATGGTGTCCCCCAGGGCTCTGTCCTTGGCCCCATCCTTTTCATTCTATACATCTATACATCCTACCTACTGCAACAGCATTCTTTACTGCCTTCCATCCAAAGCCTAGATAAACTACAATATGTCCAGAACCAGCTGCTCACCTTCACTCGTCAATGTGAGCATATCACCCCTGTCCTCCGACCTCTCTGACCTTCTCTCCCATCCGAGCTCTGTACGTTGCCTATGGTCCGCTGATGCACAACGCCTCACAACAGCTAGGACCAAGCTCCGGACTTAGGGAGACAGGGCTTTTGCTGCTGCTGCACCCTCCCTCTAGATTGCCCTACCCAATTTGCTTTCTCCAGCTGATGTTCAAGGTACAAATTCCAGTCTGTATTCTTGCCCATGTCCATATGTTTGTTTCTCCCCTCATGTTTTGTTTGTCTACTCAAATTGTACAAGCATCTTTGAGTATCTTGAAAAGCGCTTTATAAATTTAATATATTATTATTATTATCATTACTATTATTATTATTATTTTTATTATTATAATAATAATTATTATTATTGTTATTATTATTAGTATTGTAAATTAAATTAAAAGAGGCAAATATGGGTTTACCTTATTATCCACATCATTTTTATGCTACAAAAAGTGACTAGAAGTGGACCTACAAATTAACAGCACAGGTCATAAGAAATTAAGATTTGGCTATACATGTAGCTGTGATGAATACAGAAAAGGATCCAACTGCATAGTAGAAAATACGAAGTTTATTTAAATAACTGAGTCCGAAAGGCAAAAGAGAAAAAAACAAGTTCAGAGCAAAACGGGTCAAAACCAGAAAATCCAAAAAACCAACAAATGAAGTCCGATGATCAAAAGGGTAAATCCGAGAAACAGAAACAGGTCAAAAACAGAAACGTGAACAACAGTGAGAAAGGCTTGGTAACTAGACAGGGCTTAGTACACTTCGCACTGTAGAGATGTCAGAAGGGGATATATTTCCTGTGTCTAGTATTCAGGTGATCCTGATCTCTGCCTAATTGATCTGGCTGAAAACCTGGAGTCTTGCTCTGGATAGGACTGTTAATTAGATTCCAATTGAGACTCCACTTCACACAGCTCATTTGGGATTCTATGTCACATGTGTTGTGTGTAGTACAGCATCCAGCTCTACTACACACAACGCAAGTACAAGTAGGATTGGATTTGATTAGCATCTCAACGCCATTAAAAATATTATCTGAACAGACAACGTTGCAGAGTAATGTTTTAATTTTATTTACACTGACAGTCAGATATAGCCAAATTGTGAGTACAGTTTTACCATGTTTGAGGTTTTAGTTTGCTTCATTGAATCTGATATTTATTAAGACAGTTAGTTGTATTACTGTAATAGTTTGCCCCAAGCTATCAGTGGAGATATAACATTCAGAACTTGCAACAGGGATATTTGAAACACAAAACTGCTCGTAACAGTTTTTCATGTGTCTGTCGGTCTGTATCTACACCAATCATCCCTAACATTAAATCCATATGCCAATGTTCATTGAGGCATGGACTCCAGAAGACTTCTGAAGTTGTGCTGTGGTATCTGGCACAAATAGGTTAGCGGCAAATCCTGTAAGATACTAGATGGGGCCTCCATAAATTGGACTAGTTTGCCCAGCACATTCCATTACTGTATACATTTTCCCAGGATAATGGAGCATGCAAAATCTGGAACTGTTGGGCCACCTGGTGCAGGCGTACACAATCGCATCCTTCAGCAGGATCAATCTGGCAATGCAGGGATGCATTGGAAGAGGAGGCCCAAGAAATGTTTGTAACTTCTGAGGTAGAATGGACTGGGACCACTCCAGATCTTGCACTGCTGACATCTCCGGAATTACCATGTGGATTGACCCAAGCTGTTCTGAGTGTTGCAGGTAAGTGAATGGAATGAGTGTAGGAGTCAGCTTTGGTAGGAGGCAGGTAGATGCCATGCCCCTAGGGTACCCAGATAGGTTGGAGACTGGTACAGTGGTCCCACAACGTATCCATACACTCAAACATGGGCATCTCAGGCAAAGATCATTCTTGGTTTAAATCATATATCTATTTAGATGTTCATTCAGTCGTTGTGGTTGGGTTCAGGGGTGGACTGGCAATCAGTGTGTTCTGGAAAAGTCCAGAACAGCCATCCGGTCCATGGCTGTTGGCCTGCCTTTCTTCTTAACTGAGAAATCAGCTAACAACAGCAGATGGCGATTGCTTATACAGTACCCCTCCTCCCATACATGTACAGCTGCTGGGCTTATTTAGAAGAAAGTCCAAGGCCATTTTTGTCTCAGTCCGCCCCTGGTTGGGTTAAACATATCATTAGCCCATCAGCTGCCCGCCGGCTATTGATCTTCCGGATTACTGCAATGCCCTCTTAGTGGGTCTTCCAGCTTGTATGGTAAGAACCTTACAGCTGGTTCAGAACGCAGCAAGTCAGCTGGTTTTTTAACCAAAAGGTTGCATGTCACCCCACTGCTGATTGACCATCACTGCCCGAAGTAAGTTCAAGTAACTGACTCTTACCTACTGAGTGAACCAGTTCCTTTAACCATATCCATCTGCCTTATGTTCCTACTCACACTCTCCGCTCCTCCACGGAACATTGTCTGGCTCTGCCGTCCCTACACACAAAGCAAACACAAAGCATACCCAGTCCAGACTCTTCTCTTTTGCGGCCCCCTGCTGGTGGAATGAGCTGCCTAAGATAACAAGAGCAGCAGAATCCCTCTCCATCTTCAGAAACCTCCTGCAGACTCATTTCTTCAGACAACATCTCTTTTTTAGAACTCTGGTTCTCACACTGTCCTGAAACTTGTCCTGAAACTTATTGTTAGTCGCTTTGGATGAAAAACATCTGCCAAATTATTGTTGTAAAATTATTATTATTAATAATAATAATAATAATAATAATAATAATAATAATAATAATAATAATAATTTGAAAAGAGTAAGGAAATCTGTGAAATGGGCCATTTTACAGCTAATATTATTGGAGATGCTGAAATATCTAACCCTTTACTGTTATAATTAACGGAGAGGTTTTGTAATTACATACCTCGAAATACCTAGCTACCCCTTTACTGGGCTGTAAGGTATTACACAATTTTACTTGACATTGAAAGTTTAAAAGACTCTTGTAAAGTTACGTATTTGGAGACACAAGGTTTTATTCCTACAGTGAGGATCTTTCATTTTCATGGGAGTAAGTCCTAATCTCCTAATCATTTCTGAGATCCAATTGTGTTATAACGAAAAAGTATGGGGTTCATAGAGGTGAGTATTGAAACACTTCTCTAGAGGAGAAGAATGTCTGAGCGCTTGGCAGAGGACTATCCATGACATCATGAGTCACGGCAGGCCTGTTGAGTAAGCCTCTGACTCAGCTTTGAGGCAGAATAAATACTGATCTGAGAGCTTTAGACTTGTCATGGTTTGTAGGTTACTATCTGTATGATGGCAAAAAGCAGACTTCACCATTGAAATACATTCAAAAAGTAAAAGTTCTAGGCAAACAGAATGATTCGAATATATACAAACATCCTCACAGCTCTTCTCTATTTACATTTTTTGTTCGAAGGTCATGACATTGCTAACAGACAGGTCAGACTTGGTGTGGCCTTCCAGCAGTAGCGTCATAGCGTGTTTGGACAAATTCAACAAACATTTTGGAGGTACGTTATAAACATCACGTATACACAGACAAGGCAATGGTGGACGAAGTTACTAGCCCAGGCATTCACATGGGAAACTTCCGCATGGATATTTTAAAATTCACATTCATGTAAGTTATTTTTTTGGAACTTCTGTGGATTCTTGTTAGAATGGAGGATTTCGAAGGGGAACTGCAATGTTCTACTTTGATACCGCTTTGATACAAAGCCCTGCCGATAACAAGCTTGATTATTATTAATAATAATAATAATAATAATAATAATAATAATAATAATAATAATAATGATAATAATAATAATAATAATAATAAT
>JBBJLR010043496.1:0-12043 GCA_037577145.1 Brachypetersius gabonensis
GTGTGTGTGTGTGTGTGTGTGTGTGTGTGTGTGTGTGTGTGTGTGTGTGTGTGTGTGTGTGTGTGTGTGTAGATTGTGAGTAGAGCCTGGTCAGTCGATGGTAATGGCTCCCCAGGGCAAATTACAAAGTTGGAGTTCTGTCGGCTATTGTAAATAGCAAAGCTCGAACAGTAGTAAACACTCAAGCACTTCACTTGCCGCTCCTATAATCCAGCGCTTCCTCGAAGGCAGTGCGCAGCAAAGTGCTCACATATGGTGTGGACAAGGACCAGAGGAGGGGTGGAGCGGGAGGGTGAGGACAAGAGAGAGAGAGACAGAGAGAGAGAGAGAGAAAGACAAGAGAGAGAGAGAGAGAGAGAGAGACAGAGAGAGAGAGAGAAAGACAAAAGAGAGAGAGAGAGAGACAGAGAGAGAGAGAGAGAGAGAGAGAGAGAGAGAGAGAGAGAGGAGAGACAGTGGGAGTCAGTGGCCAAAATAAAAAGCAATTATCCCAAAGGCGTAAGCCACAAAGCTCGAGAACTGGCAAGTGTGCCAGAGCGATGATGGTGCCACTTTGAGGTTTCTGCTGATTCCTAAACTGGAGCTTAATTAGCAGTTTCTAGCAGAAAGGTTTTTAACATGGATGAAACACCAAGATTAGAAAGGGTTTGGTCTCTCTCGTGTGAAGGCAGGAAGGGCGTTATCCAACATCGCTGTCAGTATCTGCAGCTGTTAAGTGAAAAAATATCGTTTATAAAACAGAAAGCTCCCGTTCTGATGACAGAGTTGGAGAGTGTAAAACACTCAGTGTGAAATTAACTGGAAAAAAATTGCTGCATGTCAACCGTAACCTACTGTTACACCAGTGGTTTAATAACATTAAAACCAACGACTGATGAAGTAAATAACATTGATTATCTCCTTACAACGGCTCCTGTGGAGGGGTGGGAGATACTGGACGGCGAGAGATCAGTCAGTTGGAAGCAGAGAAAATGTGCCAGTCGTCAGGGTTATGGGGGTCCAAGAATTGATGTACGTGGGGAGCAAAGTCTAGTGTGCTCTGATCCCACCAAAAAGCTGCTGTAGGACAAACTGCTGAAAAAATTAATGCTGCTCTGAAGGAAAGGACACACAGTGCAGCACAGCTTGCTGCTTATGGGGCTGTGGAGCTGCAGACCGGCCAGAGTGCCCATGCTGACCTCTGTCCATTAATAAATGCTCCTACACTGGGCATGTGAACATTAGAAGTGGACCATGGAGTGATGGAAGAAGGTGGCCTGGTGTGATGAATGGCCATTTATATAATGCGCATCAAATATCTGGGGAAGAGATGCACTAAGGTGCACAATGAGAAAAAGTGAGGCAGCAGAGGCGATGTGATGCTCCAGATAATGATCTGTTGGGAAACACCAATTTTACTCATTTTTATGGTTTTGCATTATTCTGTAGTACATTTTTTTGGGTGGGCCGATGCATAATCACCCTGGGCTCAAAACACCATCGTTAACAAGGCCTCTAACTACTAGCTGTTTTGAAATATTACTTTAAATGTATACATTTATATAGAAACTGACATTCATTCAGTTCTCCAGCTTGTCCCACAGTTTCACAAAAGAACTCTTTGCAGAAAAGTAGCTCAAATATTGTTGTCTTCTTTCAATCCTCATGATAACCTGTAGGGCATAATGTACAAAATATTCCAATACCCAAATACCCAAACTCAGTACTCCTGGAGTAATTCACCATGAAAGTACTGAATTCATACAGGAATGCTGTTTCACTCTGTACTGTGTGTGTATGGTTGAAATTAGGGCTGCACGATATTAGGATAACATGCAATATGAGATAATGATGTTGAGTGTTGCCATGGCGATATCACATGCGATAAGTGAGTAAAAACTTAGCCTTTATAGTGTTACTGTTTCTCTGCTTTGGATTTGCTGGTGACAAAGACTCTAGACTCTAGACTAAAAAAAAAAGAAATGCCATACTTCCATTCCAACATGTATTTTTTTAAAGAATTTACTTAAACAGAGAATTTAATGCCTCCCATAAAACAAAAACCATTGACCATTGTTGAAAAAATCTGAAAATATTTTTTTAAAATAATTTAAAATCTTAAATAAATGTAAACATAATTTAATTTATAGTAAGAAAATAAAAAATAGCAAAAGGAAGAATCTCTAACAGCAGCACAGAAGATGAAGAAACTGCCCAGTGATGTTTTTGCCCTCTTCTCTGTGGCTCTGGGTGAAGAGTTTTGAAAAAACACCATTTATTACAGTTCAGTCAGTCTTTGGCAATATGGATATTTTTGTTGATATCGCGATGACGGTAAATTTGCGATACATTGTGCAGCCCTAGTTGAAATGACTATAAGCCTATTGACTTGACTTGAATTCTGATACCCAGTTCTAGGTATTACAATGGGTTGAGAACAACAGATAGGAATGGAGTAAACAGTCATTTTCCAGTTTTACTTTTCTCTTCAGCCACGTGGCACTCATAACATCTGACCCACACCTGTTAAACTCTGCTTTCTGATACAGTTTATGGGCTTGGTGAACCCTAATGGCCATTGGGCTGCATCATAAAGAGTTTAAAACGGGACATTAAGATCGGCCATGGTAAAAATCCCTTTGTAGAGTGTGAGGCAGAGTGTGAGGCAGTGTGGCTATTTTGTGGCCTAGCTGGATTACGTCCGCTGTACTTACGGCCTTTACAGTTTCCTGCTGAAGTCACACTATGCTTTGTGAAAATGTGTGTCGAAATGCTGCTTTGGGATGAAGCTTATCATTATGTGTAATAAAAAAAAAATGTGATTCTTGACCAAAATGTGGTGAACCGAGCCAGAAGCCTATGTTACTGGCTTTATAGCCCGACTACAAGCCGGTATACACAAGTATACACAGGAAACAACTAGTAAGTGATGTACAGATGTCGAAACCACCACCTGAGCCATTACAGCCCAAACCACCAGAGGATTCGTCCCTTCCCAGAAAAAATGACTGGTTAGAGAGGTATGGAGACACATCAACATGTCTGGTGTCTCCGTGCTAATTAAGGAAGGTTGAGTTGGCCACTTTCATGCAGCGCCTTAAAATTCTGCAATCTACAATTTGTGCTATCTCATTCTGTGAGACTCCACCAAAAACTAGTGTTTACTTTTAGATCCAAGAACTACAGACAAGTACATGTTTTGTAGTTTTCTTCAATATATTTCACCAAAGTCTTGACATAAATAGCAAGAATCAAAAAACAGATATTGAAACAGAAAATAAAAAAGGCACTATATATATATAAAATTAAGTTTTAGCCACAATATATCGATCCTGTTTTGCAGCACATCTATTTACCCCCTCCCTTTAAAGGACTGGTTCAGAAACACAGTTTATACACTTTCCACTGTAGTTGATTAGTCCTGTTTGGAGTCCAAAATTAGCATTGAACTGAGATGCTAACATTGCTAACAAATAGTCAATAGTCAACCAAACCTTTTTACATAAATACATCCCCCAAAGCCTCTTGAAACCTACTTTAACTTGATCCAGCCCTTTCTTAAAGTGCAGCACATTAGTGGGTGTGGTTTAAGACACAGTATTGCCTACTGTATTGTTTAGAATGTAGCAATAAAACTTCACCATGTACTTGAAAACTTTGGGCAGCATTTTAGACAAGATTTTCATAAACCACCTGTTTTTAGTTTTTGGGTTTTTCATTAAACCTTAAACTACATATACAAGGCTACACTACTTTAATGAAGAGTTCGATACTATTGAGCAGTACTTACAGAATAGATTTTGGTGACTATTGACTAGTTTTAAAAAGAAACATTTGCCTCATAGCTCTAGGTCTAAACTAAATAATCAAGATTTGGACTCCAACCATGTTGTTCCCGATTGACTACATATAAGGCAAATGAGAAATTGTGTAAAGTTGATGTTTTGCTGAACCGATCCTTTAAGACATACTGTAAAATAGACACACTGTAACATGAGGCGTTTCACATGTAATCCCTGACATTTTGGTCCCTTGGTTTCCATCAGCCATTCATCAAGTGACCTGTGTCTGACAGTCTGATCAATGGAGATATATTTACACCTTTCTGCAAACCAGCTGCAGAAAGAATGTCAGAAACACACAGTACTACACCGTAAACATCTGCTCACAAAAAAAAAAAACCCCCACAACACACACACACACACACACACACACACACACACACACACACACACACACACACACACACACACTATTAACATACACACTCACTTGCAAAGACTTCAAACGCCAACTCAATCACAGAACAGAGACATGGCAAGCCAAAGGTGGTGAAAGACATCCTTCACATAGAAAGAAAGGAGCTGTTTTCTTGACAGCCTCGAGTGTTCAACCAAGACGTTTGACTACAATGTTCCGTTGTCCCTTATTAAAAGAAAACATCACCTAGAATCCAGGTGATAATGGCAGGCAGCAGCCTTAACTAAGCTAACTGGCCTCCAGTGGCTTTCATTCACAGTAAGCCTCAATAGCATTTTTGGTTGAAGTACAGTACTGTCCAAATATCAGAGACCACACTTTCGTTCATTTAATATCCAGTCAAAAACACCACTTGCCACTTTCGTGCACTCTACTACCCCGACTTCAATCCTTTCAGTCTCAAACAAAACCGTTTAGAGTCATTTTCTTCCAGCAAAAACTCCCAAAACTCTCCTTCAATAGACACAATGTTCACACAAGCAGCCACCCACACACGTTACTTTCTCAATGTTTCTAAATCGGCTAAAGATTTCTGAGTAGACAGAAATCCACCCCCACAAGAAAATTAGTGAAAAAAAAACCCCAGGAGTTAAAAATTAATTAAAAGAGAAAGTGAGACCCATAACCCTGCAAGGTGTCATAGACCACCAAAGCTGACCACTTCAGACAAACAACAAGTAAAGCTTTCATTTTAGAGGAGAAAGTCCAATCTGGGTTCTTAAAAATATAGTAATAAATAAATGAAATGGTGGTCTCTAACTTTTGCACAGTACTGTGACTTTTCAGCAACAACTTATAACTTGAACAACTTTTGGATAAGAAAGCAGCATTTGTGATAGAAACCTGAACCTGCTGCCAAGTAGAAAAGATAAATGTGAGATATGACATCTTCATGACATCTCTGTTAGAATAAAATACATGATCATGCCACAGAAATGCAATGTAACTGTTAAATACATGTCTGATAAAATATTCTCCGTATGGTCCCCTGTGTGATATTGAGGAAGGTACAATGGATTTTTAACTACTGCTTATGGTTTGAATCAGAAAGAACAGAACGAATGCCTATGAAGTATATGATGGAGCTACCCTGTCTTGCCTTGGGCTATTGTCCCCAATAAATAGAAAACTCTACATAAATCATAAAACATCCAGGTTTGTCTGTTTATAAAAAAGGCCTTTTAGTTTACTAACATTCCAAAACATGGTCAGAGAAAAGTCCTTTCTTCAATCAAGCTCACTGACAGGTCGATTAGAGCCTCTTCGTTTTCAGCAAACTTGTAGCCAAAAAGAGTCATGGCGGGTCCGCATACCTTCTGCACCACCTGTGCTAATTTGAAGGGCATGGCGACCCTCCACTTCTCCACCTGCTGGGAGGAGTTCTTCTGGGTGGAATAGACTCCGCTAACCTCACTGGAGGCGTGAGTGTTCCTCAGGATCCAATCCTTCACTTGGGAAGTAAAAGGAATGCCGCTGAACTGGTACATTTCTGTAGCTTTCTGCATGGGGAACCTGGCAATGTCCTCATAGCGCACTAGCATGTAGCGTCCGCGCAGCCAGGTGGGCTGTTTCAAGCCTATTTCTGCAGACATACGGATGTTGTCACAGTTCCCTTTGAGCTTCCTTACCTCGTCATCATCCTCTGGAACTTCACCGTCCTTGGCCCACCTCTTCCAGTTCTTGTATTTGCTTGAGAAAGCCACCATTCTGGATGCTAGCACTGCTCGTGGGTCCCGGACAAGCTGGATGAACTTTATGTCCAGGCGTGGATCCTCCGCTAGGGGGCGCAGTGTCTCTAGCTGCCGAACACGTACGGACTTGATGGCTCTGTGCTGCTTTTGCAAGCAAGATTGTGAGGCCAGAGTGAAGTTCAGTGGGCCGCAGCGGCGGACGCGGCAATGGAAGCGTTCAAAGACCTTCTTGACGAACGGCGTGCAGACGGGATCTTCGCAAAGCGACAGGCTGGATTCCCGACGGAAGAGTGAAGCCGTAACATGGTTCTGTGGCAGGGGCTCGATAAAGCTTTCCAGGAAAGAAAAGTCGCACAGAAAGAGTTGCCGGAGGACGTCCCGGTAGGCCGAGGCCGAAGCTGTAGCGTTTGTTCGTCCGCCTTCGAGTGTTAGCATGCGCTCCACGTGCCACAGAGGCTCAAACAGGTAGAACATGTTTGCCCCCTGCTGGTTAAAAAACTCCCCCACAAAGGATGAGCCCGTGCGGGTGGTGGCCAGGAGAAGGATGTGTTTCGTCCCGAAAGCAGGAAACAGGCCACCCTCGCCAAATTCAGTGAAGTTTTCCAACCGACGGTTCGTGTATCGATACAGCAAAGGGTCGGTGAGGTCTGGGACTGCCAGGGTGGAGCCATTCTGTCTGAAACTGTTCCAGATTCTGCCACCGACCTGGAGGGGAGTCTGAGGCGTCTGCTTCAGAGAGAGCTTATCCGAGACCCTTAAAAACAGAGAAGTGCAAAACTTTAGATCAAGGCTGGTCAAATAATGTGTTTGATCTCAGATTCATTGCTTCCAAATCCTCATCACTAACCTAAAGTTAGTTTTGATAAACGCCACCTCATGATACACCCGAATAAGGTACGTAATCCCCCGCTTTTCACGGGGTTACGTTCCAAGAGCACCTGCGTATATTGAAAAACTCTGCTGTTGCGTTTTGGTTAAAAAATGTCCAAAAATGCCTATTTTTATAGTGTAAACCCTTAATTTCATTTTAAACTCAGTGTAATGTAATGTAAAGGTAAATAAATAATAAATCAGAAAACTTTAATGCTTAAATAATTGCTAGCATTAGCGGTTAGCATTAGCAGCGTGCAAAGACTCATACACAAAAGAACAAGATAGCTCTCTGTGCTGATGCTCAGTTAAGTCAGGGACAAGGTAGGAAATATTGGTTTATTTGGGTGTGTGTGTGTGTGTGTGTGTGTGTGTGTGTGTGAGAGGGAGAGAGAGAAACACCGGTAGCATTAGCGGTTAGCATTCACAGTGTGCAAAGACTCATACACAAAAGAAACATTGAAATAACTCTCTCTACGCACATGTTTTGACAGCTTACTAATACTAAAACAATGATTTTGGTTCTTTAAAAATATCTGTGTGTGACTGAATCTGCGATTCCTGATCCACGTAAAACTGGGGGATTACTGTATATCCAGATTCAGAAAGAAGGACATTTTTGGGATCCTGGAACCATAAACATGTCTTAAGAAATAAGATCTTCACAACAAAATCTTCGCAACTATGAAAAGGATTAACTATTGTTCTTTTTTTCTTTTCAACAAATGAAAGTGCTTTTAAAAATTTGTTAGAATAGCTCTTAGAACATTACTGCCTTGTGCATTGGAAACTGGGGTTCCTCGGCTAATACTCGGTAGAGTCCTCGGTAAAGACTCTTGGATGCCTTGGGAAGAACTTTTAATCCACTTGCTTTTCTCAGTAACATGATTGAAATGTGTCTGAATAAGATGCTGTCAATTAAATTAAGGATAATCACTGAGATATTTGCCAGACTTGCTCCTGAATAATATACACAATAAATAGAAGCACTCAAAACAGTCAGACCGCAGATAAGGCCTTAACTTTAGGCGCAAGTCAAAAGAATAAGAGGATAAGATATAAGGGCATCTATCTGAGGGTTTATTTCATAGTCATCATCAGTGCTTTCATACATTCAGAGTAAAAGGCTGGACTGCACACCTTCCCCACAGCGGTGTAATTTGAAGTACCTGCTTCAGAAGCCAGAGCAGAAATTAGTTCCCACAGCACTCGCACGACAGACACACCTGAAAGAGTCTGATATTTATGTTATATATATCTCATATATAAATACCTCTCATATTACACTCTGGACCTTCAATAGCACCTCCACTTTACCTTCTTTTTATTACACTATATGGACTAAAGTATTGGGACACACCTAGGTTTCAGCATAGCCCCTTACTTTCAGTGAAAGACAATCTTAAGGCTTCAGCAAACCAAGACATTTTGGACACCACCATGCTTCCAACTTTGTAAACCAAGTTTGAAGAAGAACCTTTTCTATTCCAGCAGGACTGTGTCCCCGAGCACAAAGCGAGCTCCATAAAGACCTGCTGGAGGAGTTCAGTGTGGAAGAACTTGACTGAAAAAGAAGAACGACGGCTTACTTTGCGATGATGTTGCTCTCCCTCTCGATAATGACCAGAGCCACAATGAAGATGAAGCAGATGGTGTATTTAATCTTCATACTTGTGTGTGTTCAGGTTCGTATTGCGTTTCCACAGACTGGACAGGCTCCACTGACCTTCAGGCTCCGGCCTCCCTCAGCTCTCACACACAACACTGAGTCAGTTCTGAAACACACATACGAAATGGTCTAGTCAAGGACTTTTTCAAATCATTTAGTATTGAACAACGTGTTGAAGGTACTTTTCTACTTCTTAGTAGGGCTGCAAGATATTAGGAAAACATGGGATATGCGATAATATTTTTGAGTGTTGCGATGGCGGTGTCACATGCGATAAGTGAAAAAAAACTAGTGGTGGGCCGTTATCGGCGTTAACGTGCCGCATTAACGTGAGACTCTTATCGGGGATTAAAAAAATATCGCCGTTAATCTATTCACAAAGTTGGGTTGGGAGCTGGGCCTATATTATGCAAGCTATGATGACTTTCACCTTGATATTTTAGTACGGATGTTTACCTGTATGCCGAATTGCACTGTAGGGGTGAGAACGAGTCTTCGAACCTGTGTGTATACCTACTAGTGTTGTCACGGTACCACAATTTCAGTATTCGGTATCAATACCAGTGAAAATCCACGGTTCTCTGTACCAATTTCAGTACCAAAGCAAACACAAAAACATGAATTGAACAACAAGCTATTTTTATTCATAACAAACAATAATTAAACAAACATGACTGAATAACTCACTCTTCTTATTTATAAACTTAAACATTTGTGTAGTGTTGTCAAAAGACCTGGTACTTAATGTTCACTCTCTGTAACTTGATGTTAGAGAACATATGAAGTCTGTAAATGTGAATGGTCTCTTATTGGAAAGCCTTACCAAACTATAAAGGACTGTATTTGACTGAACTTTATTTAATCAAACTGTGCAAACTATCTTTCATAACCTAGAGCTGCTTTTCTGATGGACCACTTTTAAAGATACAAACATTAACCATACATTTGTTCTCTAACACACACAAATATACATATATATATATTTTATAAGGTTCGATGTATTTCTTCCTTTTGACATAAAACTCAGATGACGACGTTTACAAATGGGTTTCTGGTGATCAGTGATGTTGCCCTTGTCATCAGCCGCAAAAAAAAAAGATGCTCGGTACCACTAGTACTTCAGAAAACCTGGTACCGTAACATTTACATTTTTTAGTACCAACTTGGTACCGAAGTACCGGGTCTTTTGACAACACTAATGCCTACTGTGAAATTACCACATCAAACATGACGCGCTAACATGGATGCTGCTATGAAGCCGCTGGGTTTGCTTCCCAATGGAAACCTCGACAGGACTAAGGCTGTTTGCACCTTGTGCGGAATTAGTTTACTGTAGGAGCTGAGAAACTCGTTCTCAAGTCATTATTTGGGTAGCACACGTATTCTGAATGCATTCGGCAGAATTCAAATGAGCCATTTTAATGTAGAGTAATCTAGATTAATTCCAAGATTACAATTTTTACTCCCAATATGGAAATCCAGTTCACAGTATGTATACCACAGTGTATAGACACAGTACAAAATACCAATTCTAAGAAAAATAATGATGTCCAATGAGACTGAAAACCAATTATGTGTATATTCATATATCAGTTAGCAGACTACACACACACACACAAACACACACTAGGTTCTGTATAGCATGTGGCCACTTCAGTCATTAAATCAACAAAATACTAAATAATTTTAGTTGATAAACTGGGATGAATTAAGTAGTAGTACTGGGTCTGGCAGGGGTCATACCAGAACATATTGTCAGTCATTTCATAAGGCCCAAAAAAACATACTTATATAATAAATTTGTGTGGGACTGATGCTGCTATCGGTTTAATTGTGCTTTCCAATAGTATAGCAATGACTCATATGGAAAGTTACAAAAAATGAGGAACTGCACTTCAGACAAGGTTGGCTGTCATGATTCCACCATTATAAAGACAATATAGTTTTTTTATGGGCAAAAAGTTTATTCATGGAAAAATCAGAAAATTTCAAGCACCTTGATGACCCTAAGCCTTTTGGAATCAAGACAAAATGTGTAAAAAGTGGAACTTCATACTGTCATAAAACTGTGAAACATGGTGGTGGCAGTGTTAATGTTGAGAGGGTGCTTTGGCTGCTTCAAGGCCTTGACAACTTTCCATAATTGACAGAAGTAAAAGATTCTGCGCTCTGCCAGAAGATCCTGCTAGTCATCAGTTTGTGATCTGAAGTCAAGTACAGTTGGGTTACACAACAAGGCAAGCAAGTCAACCTCTGTATGGCTCATGTCCTGACTTTTTTTTACGATTGAGATGCTATGGAAGGACCATTCGTACTTGGAGGCCCTTAAAGGTGGCCAAATTATGCAAACCTCACTTTTTGCATCCTTTTGTATTTACATTCGGGTCTCTACTGGCTCTGTTGGCTGCAAAGAACAACACAAATCCAAACATATAGGGCTGGATAGCACCTATGTTCACGTGTAGTAAATGCACAGCGTTAGCATGGGATCGGTGGGGCGTGGCCAGCAACAGTTTATTTGCATAAAAGAGACAGGAAACGTTTCATTTTGAAATAGACTGAAACCGTGGAGAATAAAGCTGGTGAATCTCTTTATGTGAGAGCGATTTTGTGCAAAGAACTTCATGAGCATGTTTCGTAGCCCATAGACCTTTTATACCAAAATGAGTTTTGCATAATATGTCCTCTTTAAATCCATTTAGCAAAAGAGTGAACTAAGACACTTAGTCTAGGGGGAGATTACCTTTTCACAAGGGTGAAATAAATCTTCCATGCAATATAGATTACTGTTATAATGGTTATATATAAGATAAATCATATTTAAAGGCTAAATTAAAACAGCAATGGTTAATCATTGAAACAAGGTTCTTTTAGCATCAACCCATAAAGTATACATCAGTCCTCCAAAGTATTCACCCAGTGATTCATCAGGTCCCAAGTAATGCATATTTATAGGCTTGACCATACAGGATGTGCGTGTGTTGGTGGAGGGTGGGGGGTCAGCATTCCTGAGCTCATCATCAGAAGCTCCAGAACCCCATTACACCTCTCTCAGTCTGATGGCTCTGAGTTGTATCAGCTGTTATATGGAGGAGGTGTGATGACTCTCCAGGTCTCAGTGGGGTCCCACAGCCAGCCCACCCACACAGAGTGATGCAGACTGAACAAAAACAAAAAAATTCAAACTTCTCTCCATCTGTGTTACCGTGTCTTATCACAGCATGAAGCCTTCATAACGAGACCTTCTCTAATCTCTCCGCCGCTCTTTACAGACGGACCTGTCTGTGCGTGAGATGAGATTTACTGGCGTCTTTTTGTCATATAAAAAGGATGCAGAGGCACTAGGAAGGTATCCTGGAGATCAACTGATCAGGGCTAACCATGTTTTAACACAGTGGTTCCCAACCTTTTTTCCTTAAAGCCCCCGTTGCCTGTTTCCAAGACAAGCCAGGACTCCCAACTCCTACCCCCTAGACGCCCAAAAAGAGTAAAATGATTAATTACAAACTTTTATTTGCGAAAAATAAACAGTGGTTGTAGGTTTTTGCTCTTATACTCTTATACACACACACAC
>JBBJLR010043541.1:0-12042 GCA_037577145.1 Brachypetersius gabonensis
TCTCTCTCTCTCTCTCTCTCTCTCTCTCTCTCTCTCTCTCTCTCTCTCTCTCTCTCTCTCTCTCTCTCTTTCGCTCTTAGGTTGGATTGTGTATGAGTTTGAGAAATCTCCAATGGTTTGATTCAACTGATCCTGACACATTCTTCCCACGCTGTTACAGGCTGGGAGCAGAGGATGAAAAACAAGCTTTCATTGGTTAGTGCCAATACCAATCCAGCTCGAAGTCCCACCCACACAATGTGTGCCAGTCAATTAAAAATAAATCTTCCTCTGACTTGCACCCTACAGAGGACTTCAGACGTACAGCATGCACAAGCCTATTGCGCTATGTGGTCGAGAGATCTGGAGAAAGAGAGCTGGACAGATCAGAGCTCTGTAACGCTAAACAGTCTCACGGTAACACACTTACTCAAAAGTGGTTAGACACAATTTTCTTTTCACAAACTGTTCTGGAGGGAAATCTTACGTCTTCGAAGTTATAAAGAACTTTAAAGAACTTACATTAAATAAAATTAAAAATTAAATAAAAATAAATCCAAATAACAATATACAGTAAATAGTTATTTTATGTACAGTATATCAATGTGTTCTCATGGAAGCTCAGTATTGGCTGTACTGGTTTGTACGGGTTTGACTCAATCAGTACTTCATTAAACTACATCAGGTGAGCTGCTCATGGAATTTCACAAATCCAAGCAATGACTCCTCGATGCCTACAGCCATTGCTTGGATTTGTGGAATCCCATGAGCAGCTCACCTGATTTAGTATAATGAAGTACTGATTGTACTTCATTAAACTACTGAACCTTAGTTCTTCTTACAAGCTCACAAAATAACTACGTTTTTACAAAAAAAACACTGCTTTCTTGTTTGTTTGCATTTATTCTAATGTTAACTTTGCAAGCAGAAAAACACATCACACACTGAGAAAATGGCTTTAAACAATTTGCATTTTATAAAAAACATTGTTTTTATTTTTAATTGACTGGTTGTTTGTAGGTGTTGAAAAGCTAAATAGGCTACAAGCCGGTCAGAGGATTGGAGCTAGGCTGATTGACACAGCTCTACATGTGTGTCAGGAGTATCTGAACAGTCAAGAACACAGAGATATAGATATGGCCCTGGAGTCTCCAGCATCCATCTCAGAGCAACAGTGGGAAGATTTTATCCGGAACTACTACCTCGTTATTCAGTGAGTACAGTACATTCCGTATTATCCGTGTGAAAGGGTGGAACTACGCTTTAGTATACTCTTGGGTGTTTTTTGGAACTGCCCAAGAAAACATAAATTAAAAACGTGTGTTTGTAGATTCATCTCTATACGTACGTATTTACAGATGTAGTGTGAGACCAATGAGACTGTTTGTACAATGTAATGAACTAATTGCTAATTTGTTTGCACTCTCCATTTTGTGGAATACATGAGAAGTGCTGTATAATTTTTGTATTTGTCTATAAATAAATCTTTTCCTGCCTCTGTAGTGATGGTGTGATCATAGAGGGGTGCAGTGAGTATACTGAGCGCTGTAGGTCTATGTTAACTTGCATGCAGAAGGTCTGTCCACAGCTGGAGACTGATGGAGTGAGTAACATATGGATCATCAAACCAGGGGCTCAATCACGAGGCAGGGGTGAGCCAAATGTGTGTGTGTGTTTGCGTTTGCGTTACCTTAATATGTTCTTCTTCTTATCATGCCCTTTCTCTTACATTGTAGGTATAGTGTGTATGAACAGGTTAGACGAGATGCTGAGTTTAGTGGACAGTGACCCTGCTCTGATTAAAAACAGTAAGTGGGTAGTGCAGAAGTACTTGGAGCGCCCTCTGCTGGTTAATGGGACTAAATTTGACCTGCGCCAGTGGTTCCTGGTCACAGACTGGAACCCTCTCACAGTGTGGTTTTACGATGAGTGTTACCTGCGTTTCTCCACGCAGCCCTACTCCACACACAGACTGGACAGGTGAGAGAGTGAGAAACACCACTAGGGAATTAAATCTTTCTAACTCTTAGTGGAATGTAACATTGTTTTAACTTAAAAATAAGCCATTTGGGCCCCATGGTGGCACCGTGGGTAATGCTGGGTAGGATAGGTGTGGGTTTCCTGCAAGGTCTATGGTTTCTCCCACAGTCTAAAGACATGTGTGTCAGGTGAATTGGGGTTACTGTATTGACTGTAAGTGTGAGTGAGTGAACCCATGCAGTGGCCTGGTGCCCAGCGTGAGTACCTGCCTCACACCCATTGGCCCTGTGATAGACTCCGGGCCCCTGCAACCCTAGTGAGGATTAAGTGGTTACAGAAATGAGTGAAACAAGTCACTTAGCTGCTTTAGTCATTTTTACCTGATTTTATTGAACCTCAAATTATTGCTGGCCACACCCCAGCCATCCCATGCTTATGAAACTTAACGAAATGAACAAGCTAGTTCATACTGAGCTGCGATAGAAACACAAAAGTCTTTATTTGAAAGTACTTACATCTCTCTCAACTGCTGACTTGTGACGGACAAGAAGTACAGATCCCCCCACGACGCTGAAGTTAGCTCCTTGTTCGAATTCATCATTCCATCTTAAAAAGCAGTGGTTAAGGTGGAACAAAACTGATTGTTGCTGGGAAATGGCCATCTCACAGTTTTCTTTGTCTACAGCCCGTAGACCATAGACCTTGTTATGTTTGTTTGCTTTTATAGGTTTGAAGGCCAAAATGCAGGTCTGCGATCCTATAATGTCCTTATCCTGCTATGGGGGGAAGCTATTTTATATCCACCCTAAAATGACAGTTATCGTCTCTATTCTAGACTGTGTGATACATGGTATAGTTTCTGGATGGTGGGTCCTTTTGGATTGACCCATAAAAGGAGAGAAATGGTCATTGGATATTTAAATATGAATTAGACCTCTTCATTTCTTCCTTTCCCCCTTCATCTTTTCCTTTATCAGTTCTGTTCATCTGTGCAACAACTCCATCCAGAAGCATTTTCGTCCAAGCACAGGTCGTCACCCGTCTCTGCCTACTGAAAACATGTGGTCCTGTGCTGAGTTCCGTTTCTGGCTGAACAGTTCGGGCCGTGGCCGACTCTGGGAGGAGGTGGTGCTTCCGGGCATGAAGCAGGCAGTGATCCAGACACTGCTGACTGCACAGGACAGTGTGGAGCCTCGCAAAGCCAGTTTCGAGCTCTATGGTGCAGACTTTATTCTGGGCTGTGACCTACACCCATGGCTTATGGAGGTCAATGCCAGCCCCACCATGGCACCCTCCACGACCATCACTGCCCGACTCTGCCCCGCTGTGCAGGAGGACACGCTGCGTGTGGTACTAGATCGACGTTATGACCACAACACGCACACTGGAGGCTTTCAGCTCATTTACAAACAGGTACACAGTAATTTAACTTTATATTACAGGTTCTCAGCCTTAATTTTGGAGAGACCCCCACCCTTTCTCCTGTAGTACTCCCACATTAACCCAGGAATGCTTTGTTAATTAAAAGCTTAGAAGGATAAGGGACAACACTAGAATGTGCAGGATGTGTGGGGGTTGGGACTGCAGGAGCACTGCTTTATATAACCAGACTAGGCAAGTCATATATGAAAACTGGTTCATACTGTATAATGCAAACATTGTAACATATACATTTGGTTTCTGAAGCCTGCATTTATAGCTTTGCATTTAAGCCAAAAGGCTAATATTGGTGCACTTAATAAAAGCTTACTTATAATTAGTACTTTAATCATGCAAAATAGACTTGCTTATGTGGCTATTGACACCTTCTGACTATATTTAATTAGGTATTAGTTAGGTTTTGTCATCTTAAAAAAATGACTTCATGATGGCTATTATTTAGGCTTCTACTTCTAAATAATTTCATTTAAATCCATGTTGTAAAGAAACAAGTGAAACACATTTTCTTTCCCATTTAGGCTTCAGTATTCATACGTAACTAACACAGCAATCATTACTGTCATCTGCACATTACTGTCATCTGCTATGTTTGTGTTGAGCAAGTCATATTTGAGTGGCAAGATCATTAATGGGTTTGATGATTTGAGAACATAGTCTGAGAGTGTGTATTGTTTTGTTCCGGGGAAATCTTGTAGTGTGGGTGTCTCATGCATGCATTGATTAGCACTGTAAAAGTGTTGTAGTGTAGGCTAGGCATAAGAACACCAATCATGTCATTGCTGTTTGACTACATTTGGGTTAAAGGGAAAATTGTGTAGATATTATTGCTGAATTGTTGTTTTGAATAATGTAAATTAGCTTGAGTTTTCTCTTTTTCATTAATTTCCCCAGGCAGCAGTGGAGGTTCCTCAGTATTTAGGTATTAACCTTTTACTGGAGGGGACTCAGATCAGATGCCCTCGGGCTTTGCCACATAAAACATTCATCCACACTCATTATGACCCATTACGCAAATCCAGAACTTCTCTACCAGCTAGTGGACATCCCTCTGGTAAGGAAAACCAATTCAGTGAAGAGAGGAGAAAAAGGCCAAGTGTTTCTTCTCAAAAGGTCACACTGGAGCGATCTTCAACCAATCAGCCTTTGCTGGAAAAAAGACAGCAAAGACCTTTGCCTTCATCTTCCTGCCCTCTCCCAAACCTTTCTGACCATTGTCCCCTTAATACTTCATGTGCTCGCATACACACACTCACTGAGCAGGCACACAATCGGAATCGCTGGAAACATAGACCCCTGCTGACTCTCAACCATCTCAGCCCATCGCTGGAGATAATCAGACTGCAACCTGAGCTAAAGTACAGCCAGAGGACACACGTGCACACACGCTTCACACACACTGCCCATATCTCTCACCCAGTTATGCGCATGCATCAGTACCTTTGACTAGACCACTGGCAACAACACCTTTATAGGACAAGTATAAAAAAGAGGACCCTGAGACATCCTGAGGCTAAGCTGACTGAATACTTGGATATCTTTCCAATCGCACAATGATTTGATTTAACTGTGATTCTTTCACAAAGGATTCAATCACACAGGTTTATATATATATATATATATATATATATAATTTTTTATATATAAAAAAAAATATATATATAAAAATATATTTTTGCACAATGGAGAATTATAATAAAATAATAAACTTTAAATGTTCCTGGAAGTCATGGCACAAATATTACATTATCACTTGCTTGCAATTATTTTAGCTGATCTCTGATTTAGGTTGGTTATTTTGTTAACTTATTTACAACAATATTCATGCCATAGCAATGTGAATGACTAAAGAATTCAGAAAAAAAAAATTAAGACTGGCCACTAGAGGGCGTTAATGACATTAGAGGTTTATTTCTTAGTTTTTCCACTGTGTGTGTCTGTGCGTGAGTGCGAGAGAGAGAGAGAGAACGAGAGAGAGTGAGTGTGTGTGTGTGTGTGTGTGTGTGCTGTCCTTACAGTAGATGGATGTTAGAGGTTTGAAACAGTTCAACTAATTGAAATTTTCCACACAAAGCTAACTCGCATACACTTTACTGAGTGAGAGAAATGGTGTCTCAGTGGGCTCTAGAGGCCAAACATTAAAGGAACTGCACAGTTACATCTTATGTCAGGAATAACAGAAGAGCCACTGCTACATGCCTCTCCATATTTAAATGGAACGAAATATTTGATTCTAAATGACTGTCACAGAAGTTTAAAGATTAGCACCAAGCTAATCCAAGATGGATTGTAGTGTCCTGCTTTCTGAAGACACATGCAAAAACACATTTGACATTCATATATACAGAAAAAGAAATGGTCTTGACCAACACACATTCATTCTGTCCATAAAGACTGTCAGACATCTGTCCAGTTGCCAGAATCAGGTAAGAGGCAGACAGGCTGACATGGCCTGTGGAGAAGAGCAATAGCAGTATAATGTGTTCGGTGGATGACAAGACTACTGCTACTACACGCCAGAGCTTAAACTGCTGTTAGAATATACATGCTGTAAAAAGCCAATTTACAGTTTCTAATACTCTGTATGTTCTGTAAATATGCAGTATTTGAACAATATCAGAATTAGATAACTTTATTGATCCCTGAATAAAGAATTTTAAAAATTTTACTAAACTAATATTATAGTAATTATTGCACTGCTATTGTACATCCATGGTCATTTTAAACATTCCAAGCCAAAAACAAATGTCCATTTTTGTCCTTCACTGTTTGGCTGTGTTATATATTTGCAGAAGGAGGAAGGGTTTCTAGGGTTGTAGGGATGCCATGTTTTGTTGTTGATGTTGTTTATTGTTGTTGTTTTTTTTTTAAATAAACATTTCACTCCCTGTCACAGAACTCAAACTACACATTGCTGTTCAATATCCTACATCCTACAGAAAATGTACTCGCAGGGCCCTGATATCTTAATGTGATTCATTCTCTGCCTGTAACTGTCCATGTGATAAAACAAAGTACAGAGCCTCTTGCATGACTCATTCATACCCACATGTATAGAGTCACACACTTGAATGACTCCGGCAGTGCTCCCGGGTGCCAGACTTCTTCATCCTCCTGTACATACACACCACACACACACACACACACACACAGAAACACACATATACACACAAGTACACACACACACACATATACTATATATACATACATTAAATACACATGAAACATGTCATTATTACATTATTTCAAAACAATTATTAAAAATAATTAATGATGTATTGACCCATTCATGTAAAAGATTTCACACAGTATAAACAATGACTGGGCTCAAATAATGTAGAAGAAATATATAAAGTGACATCAAACAAAATGACATACTTGTGACCCCACATCCTGAGTTTTGTATTTCGTGTGTGGGTGTGTGTGTGTGTGTGTGTGTGTGTGTACTTTCATAGATGCTTTTGGGCGTATTAGTCTGTGGCAGAAAGAGAGACACAAACAGTCTGAAAATGACTGTGGTTTAGTCTGGTACATTTTAACCAATCAAGAGAATGTGTAGAAGCCTTTTACTGCAAGTGTCAGCAGGAGTAAATGAAAACCATAGGGTGCAGCTCTGTCTTCTTTCTGCTTTATTCTACCTTCTTGCACTTTCATACATACACAGTATGGAAAAAAGTAATGGGACACCTGACCATTACACCAGGAGGAACTTTAATGTCACTGCATTCTTTAATGTGGAGTTGGTCCCCCTTTGCAGCTGCTGTAATGCTCCGGACTATGAGGGTAACTTGTTTTTCTATAACAAACTAGATAAAACATGACCTTTGTCTATGCATGGAATTTTAACCAAAAAGTGTTTAAATAATATACAACTTTCATTTTCTTATGCAATCTTTTATTCTTCGTATGCTTCTCCTCTATGCTCTTTCTGTCCGTTTGATGGTTAAGTGTCAACCCTTATTAGCTTTTTTGTCAAAATGTCCCCTCTAACAAGAGATTTTGTCATTCTCGCTTTCTCTCCCTGAGTCTTTATTTCCTTCTCTGTTTCTTTCTCTCTCTCACTCTGTTTCTCTCTCTCTCTCTCTCTCTCTCTCTCTCTCTGTGTGTGTGTGTGGGTGTGTGTGTTTGGGTGCGCGTGCATACACTGTGTATTCACGATGCTGCTTCTCTAAACAAACCTATATCCATCATTTTATATGCTGGGTGAGAGCAAAATTCCAGCAGTCCTCATCTCTCCTCACCTTGTCAATACTTTCACTCCCTCTGTACACCAACAAAGTCTTAATGTGGTGTTGTAGGATCCACCTCTGGAATGTAAAGTAGTTTTAAAGAAGCTGGAATTTCAGGTCAATGAACCCTCCAAACGGAGAAATGGTAAGAAGAGATAAGGCAACCACCTGAAAAGAGAACTGGCTGAAAAGAGAGAGAAATATGTGGTAGGTAAAAAGATGAGAAATTCAAGCAAAGAGGGCCTAAAAATAAGCCCTTGAGGTCCAGACATACCCTCTGAATACCTACCTGTCCAAGTGACGGATGAAAGCATGACCTGACAGAGAAAGTGAGAGACAGACAAACGAAACTCTTCAAGTTTATGTATGTAGACGTGTGTGTGTGAGAGAGGGAGAGCTGGAGAGAAAGAGAGAGTGCTTTCCATTAGTAGGAGCTAATCTGGGGTGGAGGTAGCTCTGTGGGTAGGATACTTGCCTCCGGACCAAGAGGTCACAGGTTTGAATCCTACCTCCAGCACACCACCACAGGGTGAGCAACACCCTTAACCTCAAGTTGTTCCAGGAAGACTGACCCCTGTAGTTTGGGAATGGAAGTCTTTGGATAAAAAGCGTCTTGTAAAAGTAAACTGATTTTACATGCTCTACAGAGTCATTATCACAGTTATCAGTCATTTGAGAATCTGTTTCCTTTACTTCTAACTCACTCATGCGCAATTACATCATGCTGGTACTGTAGCGTTTTTTCTGTGGCATCAGTTTAACTCAAATTCGTGCTTTACATCCTCTTGCTAAACATTATATGACATATGACCAACATCTCTTGAATTTTCATCAGTAACTAATAAATCAGAGATGATACTGTTTATTTGTATCTGATATTGTATATTGATGTTGTTAAAAAACGTTCTTTCCACATTTTTCTGTTCTTTGTTTTTCTATAATTTGAAGACTGCAATAGCCCTTCACGATGTTAATTTCATGATGAATGACCTGATAGGAATGTTCCAAAATGACTTTGAATAAAACCTCTGTACTTTAATGTAAATTAAGCACATTGTAAAGGAATATTGATACTGTACACCCTTTACCTGTCATAAGCTGTCACAACAGATTATATCCGTTAATTGACCGGTTTCATGTTACCATTACAGATAATCGTCATTACAGCCATAATATTGGATGTTGTGACATCTTATTTTGCATGCAATTATTTTGCTAAATGTCCTCCAGTTAGACGTCAGGACATCAAATATTATGCTACCAGTCCAGCAACGGTTTGGTCAAATCTGTACCCAGCATAGAAGCTTCAACCTCTCTGTCTTTCATGTAATTCATCAGAGAACATGGATGGTAGAAAAGAGAACTAATGGAGGAAAACACAGGTTACAGGGCTGATTCTATGTGGACCTTTTCCCAATCACACATGCATCACATACATTTTGACTACCATGCAAAAAGTACCATGAGCTGAGCCTTTCAACTACCCTCCAAAACACACCTGTTTCTGTTATCCAGTGTGGAGAACAAAGAGGGTGACATCACTGCATGAGCTTCTTTGTGGCTCAGAGATTTATAAAGTCCAGCATCTGCCGCTTCTTCCTTACATGCCATAAAGTACCTATGTGTGGGTATATGCACTTATACAATTTTAGGACAAAAGTGTGCTTACAGTGTAGGAAACACAGAGTAATATTAGAATGAATAGAATGGCTCTGACTTTGTAATGTGTTTTTTTTTAGTTTCAGACTGAAATGAAGTAGCATCAATCCAAAAGAAATAGTGAAGCTTTATGAGTCCCATAATTGTTAACTTTTACGTTTACCTTTACGGCATTTAGCAGATGCTCTTATCCAGAGCGACGTACACCAGTACTTTTCCCTTTAGAAAGCACAACATGCACAGAAAATCATAGTCAGGGGAGCTTAAAATTAAAAAGGCAACAATCTGGACAGCTTTCTTGAGTTAACTTAGTTGAAGGCACTCCAACTTCGTCTGGTTTACATTTTTAGTTTGAGCACTGAGTGTGGTTGAGTATATTTCTCATTTTGAAGTGGAAGGTTGGAGCAAAAAATACAATCTGAGTAAAACTGGAGGCAATGTAGCATCTTAACATTTGGGTCTATTGGTTTTGATGTGTTGACAGGTAAGGTAAGGTGGAAGGGTTTGATTTGTAGACAGGGAGTGTGGGAATGGTTCTTATGATCATATCCAGGCCTACTGGCTAGTTTGATTATTTTATTATAATTTTGAGATATGGGACTATTTATAAAACATTCAGGGCAGTTGCCAGAAATGTTCACATTTTTGTTTCTTTGTAGCCTGAAATTTTGATTCTTTGTAGCCTAATTTTCCAGCTGTATTTACTCAGCTTGCAGCTTGTAACATCCAAGCAAAAGATATGACTGAAAGAGTTTAGAAAAAAAAACAAAAAAGAGAATCAGTGAGATGGATATAGAATCAATCAGGTTTAAGTAATCACTTCCTTTATTACACAACAAGCTAACTGGGTTCCACATATGGTCAAATGCGGAACCCAGCAATTCCTGGAGCATTCCAGTCCTTGGCAGTGTAACCAAAAACAGCTATCAGAGGCATTGCACTGTCAAAAGATCTCCACGGTGGACAGGCACAAATCAGGGCCTGTTGAAGCTTCATCAATCTTTGGAAGTGCAGTGAAGTCTTTAATTAAGATAAGAAAAGTGTTTAATGCTACTAGGAGACTCCCTAGATCAGGCCACCCACCAAACTGGATGGAAAAGCAAGGAGGAAATGGCTCAGAGAGACTACCAAGAGGCCTGTGGCAACTTTGAAGGAGTTACAGGTATGTACAGAAAAGAGTGATCATTGTGTGCATGTGATAATAATATTACAAGTGCTCCACAAATATGAGAGGGTTGCAAGAACACCATTCCTATGGTAAAGCATGGAGCCGGCAGCATTCTGTTGTGAGAGGGTTTCTCTGCACAAGGAAAAATGAATCGGGCAAAAAACTTTAGATTCTTGAATAAAATCTGCTGTCTTCTGCCAGAGAGTTTTCAATAGGAAGAAGATTCATCATCCAACTTCACAATGAGCCACTACACACAGCCAAACTAACACACAGTGGCAGAAGAAGGAAAAACGTAATGTCTTTGTGTAGCATAGTCAGACTTACACCCAATTAAAGTTCAGACTTAAACCCAATTAAAATCTTTTGAGTGACTTGGTGACTTGATTGAGTAATTAAAAGTCCTGAGATGGGGTGATTTTTATCTGTCTCAGGGATTCTGAATTGTGTGAGGTCTGGCCAGCGGCAACTGGGGGGGCGCTGGGGCTTAAGTTTCAGTGTTAATGTATGTAGACTTTTATGTTGAAGCCTGAGTACACCCAGCTTGAGGATTGTGTCCAGCTGTGGGTGTACTCAGGCCTAAGTGTTTGTGTGTTGTCATTGGTTGTGGGGAGTTCATGTTTTGTATATGAGTTGAGTTTATGTGGACCTTAGTCCACCGTTGCTTGAGCCGTTGCGTTACATTTTATGTTTCCAGTTTCCAGTCGTCTTTGTGTTTTGTATGTAGCGGCCATTGAACCAGGTTTGCTTTTCTTTGTTTTGTTTTCAATAAAGAACAAGAAAAGAGATGAATGTCTCTCTTCGCCCTTTCCCATCTGGTACTTCAAGCCTGAGACGTGACAAATTGTTGCCATCATTTAAGCCTTTTAGTGTCTGGGCCCCTAGGTTCTGGAGTGATCTGCCTGATGAAATCAGGTCAGCCAAGTCACTATCCTCTTTTAAGTCCCTCCTTAAAACTTTCTAAGAAAGCTTTTCCTTTTTAAGTTATTAGGTTTGTATTTTTTTAATTTCAGTGATAAGTTTTATTTCAGTTTATTCAGTTTCAGTCAAGTTTATGTTTTATTTTATACATTTGAAAAAGTGTATGTCAGTATATTTTGATTGTTACATTATTATTTTTCCCTTAATTACTTTGTATAACCTGGTTTATTACTTAATGACCTTTGTTCACTTACTTGCACAGCACTTTGTAACTTTGTTTTTGAAAAGTGCTATATAAATTAAAAAGACTAATGTGAAATATATAAAAGATTATTATTATTATTATTCTTGTTGTTGTTGTTCTTCTTCTTATTATTATATTTTTCATTTAGAGGTTATAAACAGCATTGAGTACATACAGCTGAATTTTCTTTTGTGTTTGTGTGAGTGTGTGTGTATGTGTGTTTTCTTTTGGTGTTTTCATTTCAGGCTGTAAAGTGACAAAAAATGAAAAGTTTGAAGAGTTTTTGGCGTAGTGGTTAGGATACTGGCCTCTGGACCAAGAGATCTTGGGTTCGAATCCTACCCTCATCACACCACCACTGGGTTCCTGAGCAAGACCCTTAACCCCAAGTTGCTCCAGGGAGACTGTCCCCTGTAGTTAAGGAA
>JBBJLR010043570.1:0-12041 GCA_037577145.1 Brachypetersius gabonensis
TTTCAATTCATAGTCTTGTTTCTATTTGTAAAGTGCGTATCTGCGCTCAGGGATATCTTGTATGAAATGTTTGGATATATAATTTAAAATTAGTATAGAATAGTATAGTATAGAATAGTATAGAATAATGACTATATATTTAGGGTGGCTTGTGATCATTTGGGGGGGGAGGGGGTTCAGACCTTCGGCAGAATTCAAATGAGCCATTTTAATCTAGATTAATTCCAAAATCACAGTGAGGTTAATCTAGACTAAAAAAATTAATCTATGCCCACCCCTAGTAAGAATATAATGTATAGTGTGAGAATAAATCCATAGTGCTCAATGGTTTCTATTGTACAAAGAAATAGCATGGTGTATGTATAAGGTTTATAGTGTACACAAATAGTGTTGGAATGTAGTGTATAGTGTAAGAATATAGTGTCATCCATATTAAGACATATTAAGACTCTTCTGGCTAGATTTTACACCTGCAGAACTTACCGGCCAGGCAAACTGAAAGGGGATTAGCAGAGTTCCGGTCTCGCTGTGTTTTTCCCGGTTGTTCTCCAGCTGAAAGGAATTTCCCCCAAGCACACCACTGCTCGCGCTGCCGAAGATGCACGGCCCACCTGCGCTCACCTCCACCTGGTACTCCTTGGCGCATGCGCGGAAATATGTGCGGCACACGCACGCCTCCCCACCTCCGCAGCAGCGCCCGCTCGCGAGCTGCCCACCACTGTTCTCCACGTGTGCCAAACGGAGCTCAAGATATCCAGTCGACCGGCACACCTGCCACAAAAACACACACAAAAAATAGCAATAACCACTCAATCACATTTTTGAGAAAACTAAGCAGTTAGTGCAAGTGGGCGAGCATGCAGGTGGTCCCATTCCTCATCCAGAACTGTACTGCTGCACAGCGAGCCAGACTGATACTGAGATTACAGTGGGTGTTTAAGCTCCAGCTTTGTGCAAAATGAGATATCACTCATTTACAGAGTCAATTTGAGGCTGTGGCACTTCAGAGCCTCTTTTTAGAGGTTGCACTGATGTACAGGTTAGTCTGAGACTTTCTATCAGATTACATCAGATGAGATCATATCAGAGATTTGTACTTTATTGATCCCAGGGCAACACTATTGTGTTGCTGCATCTTACACAAAGCACATTAGGCAATAAAACCACTTGACATGGACAAGCTCAAAAAAAAAGTTCATGTATACGGTCAATTAAATAAAACTACTGCTAGTGTGGTAAGATGGCTAGTTCTGTACAAATTAAACAACTGTACAGTATTAGCTGTGCATCTATAATGTAAACCCACATTAACCCTTAACTGGAATTAAGCAACTTTTCCAAAAGTGCAGCATGAACAGATGGAGTCCAGTTCTGTGTTAATACCTTGAGATCTCAGTGCAGCGGGACTGAGGTGACTCTTTACGTTTGGCTAAAAAGCAGTAAGTCTTAGAAAAATTTGAGTAACCATGCAGCGTGTACAATCATATGATAAAAAGATGGTTAATTTAAAAGTGACAAGAAAAAGAGTTGAAGGAGATGGGATCGGAAGACAAAGGTGTGAACACGGAGATATAAATATGTGGATATGGAAAAAATACTAAGGTATGGTGGAAATGATTTAATGAAGGTTTAATGAAGGTTTTAGTTCATATTTTAACTCAGCACCTTGCAGGACAGTGAATAATAATAATTAAAGCTGATAAATTGCACATTTGAAGCTGCAAACACTACTCCAGCCCTTTTTATTATGGACTGCACAGGACGCATGGCTTTAACAGGGGATATTTAAACCTTGAATAACGTTCTTCTAGCACAAAATATATCAGAATATAACCATTTTCAAAGAGAAAAAAAAGAACATTGCACATTTCAGCGCTATAGTTACTATATGGACAGACTTGTTATAGTTGGTATTTAAACCAGGGTATGCAATACAAAAAAACGACACTGGCAACAAATGCTGATGTTAAATAGAGCAAGACGCATGTTTTAGACTAAAGCTGCACTGCACATTCAAACCTACTTTTAAAGATCACATGATTTCAGGAAAATGTGGTAAATCTAATGAAATCTGACCATATTGTGTTGATTAAAAGCACAATAAATAGTTAAAGTTGGACGGGAAAACTCAATCAGCGTGAGAGAGTGGGAGTAAGGAAGGTATCACGAATCGAAATGCAAAATAAAAGTTAGCAAACTGAGCTCACCTCCGTCCAAAAGGACAAAATCAGGCAGGTTATGGAAAAGCAGCTGCCCATGTGGCTCCGCATGACTCCTGTCAGGTTAAGGGAATAATGCCACGGGGAAAAAAACACGTTTATCCATCACAAAAACCTCTTTTAATTCAGAAGCTACGTTTCTCCTCACATGGAAATGCCTCTTCCATCCACTCTCCACTCCGTTTGCTGTCTGAGGAGCTGAAGTTCAGCAGCTCCCTGCTCGGCCAAAAGTCAGAGCGGTCGAGACTGCAGTGAAGCCACGCCCACGTCGCATTCTCATTGGTCTTCTCTCCTTGGAGGCGGAGTCGGCCTGGTTAACGCTCTTAATTCATAGACCCTGCAATCGGAGGTCGGTTATAACGTGTTTACTACACTATATGTTTAAAAGTACCTTTACACTAAAGTCTGTATATTTGCATTCAAATATACAGAGTTTAATATAGAGTTGGCCCCCCTTTGCAGGTGTAACAGCTTCCACTCCTTTTAGAAGGCTTTACAGAAAATTGTGGAGTTTCTGTTTAAATTTGTGCCAATTCATTCTGTAGAGCGTTTATGAGGTCAGGCACTGATGTTGGACGAGAAGGCCTGGCTCTGTGTTGCCAGTCAAGTTCTTCCACACTGAACTCATTCAAGCATGTCTTTATGGAGCTCACTTTGTGCACTGGGACACAGTCCTGATGGCATAGAAAAGTTTCTTCCCCAAACTGTGTCCACAAAGTTGGAAGCAAGGTGTTGTACAAAATGTATCGGTATGTCTTCGTCCCAGTTCTTTTGTCCATATAGTGTGCATTTCACATAATTCTAGTGCTACACAAACTGTTGCTGTTGGGGTGGTTTGATAGAAACTTCTTTTTTTGGTCTTGAATGTTGCAACAAAGTGTCAGGATATATTTGTTTAAAATGTGAAAGTTTTATTTAATTAATAATAAAAACGGAATATGATCTATTTATTGTTATGTCTTTTGCTTTTTAAGATATATATACATGCAACATTTACGCCTCAAAACAGATCTCTAGCTGTGTTTCCATGGTAACATGTAGTGTTGGCCTATTAGTGGAAGGTTGACTGAATAGAAGTGGGGGAAAAAATGGTGCGTAAAACTGCTTTAGAGTGCAGTGTGATTTTAACTCAAAACATAACCGGTGACAGTATAATTCAAAAGCCAGTTTTAACTGATTTTAATAAATGATTCACTGCGGCATGGTATAACCTGTTTGATGTCATATAACTACTGTGTCAGTGGACTAATTGTATTGTTTATCTCATTTTATTGCTTCTCTTTTTAGAAACATTACTTTATGAGAAGCCAAGTAGGGGCCATTCAGGAGAGGGATGCCTATGTGCGCCCTCTACTGCTGCTCCTCTTAAGTTCTTTCTTCACACCTGTAGACAGACATGGGCACCACAAATAAACAGAACATGGGAAGAAAAACATGGAAGCTTTCTATCTTGAGTAAAAGGCACTGAGGCAGGTGAATGTTTTTGCACCAGTACTTCCACAGCAAGTTTGGTGGTTTTAGTTTAGTTGCACTTCAAGGAAAATGACGCATCTATGAGTATATGCACACAGGTGACAAATTAAAGTTAAAAAAATCGTGTAAAGTGTCTAGGCAAAGTGTTGGGCCACCACAATCCACCAGAACAGTTTCAGAGAGCTTTGGCCCAGATTCTGCAAGTCTTTGGATCTGTACTGGAGGGACAGAATCCCATTCTTGAAGAAGATATTTCCTCAAATTGAGTCCAAAATTGAATCCTGTAAATTGAACTGGGCTAATATCTGGTGATGGTGATTTTCCATATGCATGAAACCCTTCAGTGATCCCTTGAGGTCTCTGTGGATGGGGGCATTGTCATCCTGGAGGATGATCAGTCTGATCAGAAGCGATCAGTCAGAACATCATACAACATCGTATTACACTGTTTATGCAGCTCCCAGCTGATATAGTATCTCTGGTGGCTGCTAGGAGGTGACTATGGTGTTCCAGGTGGTTACTAGGGAGTTGCTAGGGGGATGCTATGATATCCCACATTTTTGAGAAGGGTGTTGAAAACTGTGGGAGTAGCTATCAGATAAAAATGTGGTAAAAAGTAATAGTAAGAATAAAAACACACAAATAATCACACAACTGAGATCATATTGACTAATTGCATTAAGTAAGGAGCCAAGACTGTGATTTTATGATCTTTGATACTATTGTGACTTTAATATGAGTAAATGTATTTTTCACTTAAGTTCACCTCTCTCCTTCATTGTATCTTTCTCTGCTTTATGGCTCACAGACATTATCAGGACTGATAAAAGAGCGTGGGAACGTTTTGGGTAAGTGGTGCGTGTCTGCTCAACCTCTCGCACTGACAGAGTGACCGAGTGGTCATATCACCAACACATGATTAAACATGATAAAAATCTGATATTTCATGTACAACTGTAATTAGTCTTGTTAACTCTCTCTCTCTCTCTCTCTCTCTCTCTCTCTTTCTCTCTCTCTCTCTCTCTCTCTCTCTCACAGAATGGGTGACATTTCGCATCTAATCTGGCTCTCTGACTCATTCCTTCAGTTGTAATGTTCTGTTTCAGTGCCTAAAGAATAAAGAGAGGAAATTTCCTTATTCGTGTCCATTGTTGTTCTCTCAGTGCACCACGTAAAGAAAATAAGTTCGAACAGTTCTCAGCACAATGTAAGGAAACAGAACGAGTGGAACATATGAGAAGTTTGACCTTGAAAATACTGGAATGAAATGAAATCACTATGATGACTTGAATAATTTTTTGAGTATTTTGTATGGTGTTTCTATTATTTTTATCCACTCTTTGCATACACAGCAAGATGAAGTCATCATTGTAATCTCTTTACTAGCATGGAAACATGAGTACAGATAGAGTGCTTTCTTTCCTTTTATAGCCCATTAACTCAAGCGTTCTCAAATACAAACACACCACTCCCAGGGGCCCCGCGAAAAGCTTACAGAGCTGCAGGTTTTACCCTCTTGCCACACACACACACACACACACAGACACACACACACACAGGTATAACCACAGTGTTGTAAGGTAAAAGGGTCCCCAAAGAAAATGTATCTTCTTCATATTTGCCACTGCTTTACCACCACCAACACCTCAAAGAACAACCAAAAAAATACATTGTGTTGGAACTGTAGTAATCAGGACCCCTGGTTCCATTCACCACCACAGGAAATTAATCAGTAAGTGTAAGTACAATGAAGCATTTCACACCAAAGCCACTCAGAATGACTTTGCTTTTATTTCAGCAACTGGATTATGCATTTTTTACATGGTTGAATTCACTTAACGTAAAACCATCTTAAAGTGATAGTTCAGTGCAAGATCCCAAGCAATAATAAAAGAAAACCATTATGAAAGTGGGATTATGATCCGTTATCGGTCTGTAGTCCTTGTACTCCTTTAATTCATTGATAGCCATGTTAGCATGTCTGGTCAAACCGTTCCTTTAAGGTTCTTTTCTCTCTTTCTCTCTCTGGCCTTTCAGCTGAAGGTGCCAAAAGTGTTAGATCCTTTATTTTGGGTCAGCACTGTGACTGATGGAGTTGCGAGAGAGCGCTCAACCTTTGCCCTTCTCCCCAGCTTCTGTCCTCTCTGTTCCATTGAGACGTGAAGCCTTAAGATGTGTGTGCATATTTTTCAGCACTCTTTAATCGGGTGAAGAAGAGGAACTGAGCCTTGACTGGCTCATTTGGGCCATGCTTTTAAAAGTGGAGAGATTAAGGGCTTGAAAAGGTGCTCTTTCTTTTGTGTCTCCCTGAACCTCGCATTGACCTTCCCTCTTGCTCTGCACCAACAAAAGACCTCAGCCACTTCACCTGCGCAACACTTTTACCTGAGAAGGTTCTCAGCTATCTTCCAGGCTGAGGCCTAATGCAAACTCAATCACACTGTGTTCAAAACCCACCCAAAAATATCTCCATCCTTGCTTGTAAGCAGTTAGTACTTTTTAAGAACAGACCAAAACAGAAACATTTGCACTCTAAAGTCTAATGTGGCTAAATTAGTTGTGTTTGCTAGTTTGCCTACCTTTGCTAGCAAGGTATGACCCCTTGCTTAAGTGTCAATGGGGGTTTGCTAAAGGTAGGATTCAAACCCATTACCACTTGGTCCAGACGCAAGTATCCTACCCACTGAGATCCACCACCCCAACATCCCTGTAGGTGTAATAGTAAGGTGTCCCAACTTGTTTATCCTCAAGTGTTACCAAAGAGAGCAGCCTCGAGTACCAATAGGTCTTTTTTATAGAAATCTTGAGAAAGTAGCATAACATTTATAAAACTGGAACCTTTGGTTACTAGACCATCATTTTCAGTCCTTTTAGGCAGATGCTTGGCTAGGGCTCCACTTTAAATCAAGCAGTTATTGTGGCCTGTGTAAAAACCCAAATAAGACCACTGTACCTGACTATACTCAGGCACCACAGTGCCACAATGCCATGTCAACTGCACATGCCAACACATGCAGCACCTTCTGTAACTGTACATCTATACAGTGGATCTATAAAGTAGCTGGAGTTTATAAAGTGTCCAGGGAGTGGATGTATGGTGCGTCTTATCAGCAAAACCAGCTGTGCCAATCATTCACTGCTTTAGAGTGCAATACATGAGGACGTACACACACATATATGTAACACACAGTCATACACATAGACATTGTGTGGAGCATGTACAGCAGAGAATGGAAGGAGATGGGCAGGGCTTGGAGCACATTGTGTTTTCTAAGAGATCCCTAAGGGCCCTCTGTGTTCATGACCATAACTGAGAGTGCGCTGGCAGAAAATCAAAAACACAAGCACAATTACAACAACAGTTTGGAGAAAAAAATGAATTTACTAATTTATCATTTAACCCAAATGTACTCAATCAGCCCAAATTTCAAATAAGTCACTTAAGTCTTTTACATACATCCCAAAAACCTAACACTCAAGTCCAGCTCTTCTTTAAGGTGTGGGTGATTCATTTTGCATTTAATGTAAGATATTAAAAAAACTCTGATTAAAAAAGTTTCATAAGTGAAAGACATCATAAGTGTTATTTTGCTGTGCTGATCAAAAGTAAAGGAGCCCATCGTTATGTAATGGAGGGATTACAGTCTTTCACAAATCTAAATAATGACAAAGAAAAAGCAGCTCAATATTTACTTTTTTACCCGTAAATTGATACTTTAGCTTGCAGACACAACAAGGGTCGTCTTTGTTGTTTTGCCATTAGATTTAATTAATGAACAAGTGATTTTTTTTAATGCAACAGCTCTTAAAACTAATCACCGCTATTTGTGTGGGCAGCAAAGAAAGCATTTCATTGCACAGAGAAATGTGAATCTTGAATCTGGCTTACTTTAGCAAGCTAGTTAGTTTGCAGCTATAAAACATGATTGTCCATTTGGGGTAAGGGGAAAAATGTTTAAATGGATTTTAAGTGCCCGACAATCCTAAACTTTAATAAAAGGTTTATAGCTATGGAACTATCAGATGAGGGTGTAGCTTAATGCTCACTTCAAATTTACAGAAAGAGCTTCAGAGGAAGGGGGTGGATGACTGGTATTGCCTTGTTTACACAATTATGGTAATGAAAAGAAAAGTTATAAAGAAACCACAGAGACAATATACTGGTTCAGAAAGCAGCAAGGACCTCAAGGAATTCCCTTCAAGCGTAAAAACTTGCGTGCACTGAACAGTTGCAGTAAATCAAAGTAATTAGCTTATTCAAACTGTGAGTAAACAACAGGACAGAAATGAAACAGTGTTTGGGAGAGGAGTGATGTAGTGTTTGTGAAATACGAATGTCCTTGTAACATGTTTTGATGCATGTCTCTTTACGCTACTGCAGTGTATTAGTAACTTCCTATGGAAATGTAGAAGTGAATAAACAAACCAGAAAAAGAGTGAAGGCTTTGCAGTACGTTCAACACAATTACGTTGTAATAATATTCCAGTAGTACAGTCTCTGATTGAATTAAATATACTAGTATTCATTAATATAACAAACTAACAAACAAAATAAATGTGCTATAGCAAACTATAGCAATTGTTTTAGTATTCAATATGATTCTTTTAGGAGTTCATTACATTATTTTACAATACATTATTTTATAATCATCAGAGAGAAGTGAGTGGTGTGCGTGTGCCTCCAGGATGAGTCCCTGCCTCACGTTCTCTGACCCCGGGGTAGCCTCTAGGTACTTGCGACCCTAGTGTGGATTAAGGGATTACAGAAAAAGAATGAAGGAATGATAATGAAACATAATTTTTCCTGCACTGTTAATGTAAATAAAATGCAACAATTACTCATTTATCCCTATTCCCTATATAAAGGTGGAGGAGATATAAAGTGAAAACAAAACTACGCTTAAAAAAAGGACAGGGAAATTACCTAATGTGTAGTTTCACTAGAACAGGAGTGTAATTAAGCAACAAGAAGAGGCAGAGAGAGACAGCCATGTGAGGAAAACAATGAGGGCCAAGATAAAGGATGAGTTTTGTAAAACTGCACTTGTGTAAGCGTACTAATGTTCTGACAAATTAATTTTGCTATTATTTTCATAATGGTGTCCAAAGAGAGTCCACCATACCGTCAGGCATCTTTGAGACTGTTGGTAAATTATTTGTGGTCAGGTGTATTCAAATATTCATTAAACACTTTACTAGTTCCTAGTTAGACTTATTTATAAGATTTTCTGACATTAACTTGACATACCACAGTTGTTGTGTAAGGTTTCAATTGTTTCAGTGTTGGTGGAGTAAGCCTCAGACGTCCACTGACCCCCGCACCAGTCATGATCAGTAATATCAAAACACACTACAAAGAATAAAGATTCTGCACACTTATAGCGTTTTATAGAGTACTTCCCAGCACTAAGCAACTGGCAAAAGACATTTTACATTGCATCTGAACATATAAACACATATTTGAGTCACTCCTTCAGTAAAGTGTCCTGGCAAAGATCTGCCACTGTTCATCCCCTAACACAATCCACCAGTTAGGCTGCCACTCATATTCACAGACAGTTCTGTATCTATAACCTCCAGAAAGACTAGAGTAATGTTTTCGTTAAGAACAGATTCAAAATGTTAAACTTATTTGAATGTTTCCCAAAAATCAGTGGGGCTTCTGTGACCTGAGAGTTCCCAACATCTGGGTGAATTGCTCTATAGTTATGTTGGTTAAAAAAAATCCCATTGATCCTAATCAGAAACTGCAGCATTTGGTCAAAGCATGTAAGTTAACTATGTAACCTACTCTGTAAAGATGTAACTATCCAAGTAACTATCCATGTAACTATTTTTGCCATACTAACTTTATCCTGATTACATGACAAAAAATCAGTCCATCCTAACAGGTCTCAAGCCATCCACATACTCGGGTAAACCACGGTTCTTCAGCACACTTTCATCACATCACGACTGCACTCATGCATTCTTTTGCACTTGGCCAACATTTCCGAGCAGGAATGAAAGCAGGGGGGAAATTTGCTTAGGCACCGGTAAGAGTTCCTGCGCAATTGTTTCACACATTAGAACATTTTTCAGAATGAGGGAACATTTCCTGCTATTTAGATAGGCGGGCGAGGCTCAGGGAGGGGGGGCGAGGTGCTGGGTGAGATGACAGGAGAAAGAGTGCAGTTAGCCATCAGGGGAATTCCACAATCACTGATCTGCTCTGAGAAACGACACAGAAAATTCAGAAAGAATCAACAAATGTCATGAGCATGGCCCACTTTCAGCGCTTGAGAGGCTATGACAAGTTTTTACAGTATCATTTGCCCCCCCACACACACCTTTTGTTTCCCGTACCACCAGACTCTGTAAGTGCAAACACCCCCCCCACAACTATCGAGACTTTGCATTCCCGCACCAGACCCAACCCCGGCGTATACGACAGCGTCTTCCAGTTCCTGCCAATATTCAGTAACTTCGCACAGCTATTGAAGAGGAGTGGACCAACATTCCACAGCCCACAATCAACAACCTGATCAACTGCGTGAGGCAAATGGTGGCCACACCAGATACTGACTGATTATATATATATATCATTTTACCAAAAAAAATCTCATACTCTTACGCAAATAAAGATTCAGGTCCTGGCCTGTTTTTCTTTTGCCCAGTTTTCTCCCAAATTAAGTCAAAAATGAATATTGCTATTATTATCATAATGGTGTGCAAAGATAGAGAAGATGGAGTCCAGCATACCGTCAGGCGGTTCAGTCTGTACATGTTGCACTTTTTCTCTCTCTCTCTCTGCCATTTCACTGGCAAAACCAGTACACAAGCAGATCTTATCAACCCAAGACAAAGAGTAAGAGCCTAACCAAATAAAAGGTGACTAAACATTCCTTTTCTTCTTTACTAGCAGTCAGAAAGTACTCAAAGCCTTCTTTAGGATGTCCCAAAGGCCCGACTTTTGGTGTTGCTTGCAGCAGAGTGGGCTTTGTTGATGGTTGGGCTGATCTGTTTGTCTTGGCTTGGTGTTTCGGATCTTTCAGACTTTGCTCCATGTTCACGGTGGTTTGAATTTCAGAAGCTTTGGACGCATCCCAGATGCGTCTCAGAGGGAAAACATGTTTGTCATTGATTGATTATATTCTAATGGTGCCTACGTCGCCCATACATTTGCTCCACAGGAGTAGATGACGTCATGTGTCCTCGTTTCCCTACTGCAAAAGAAAGCGGCACATCAATAAGATCACTCCTAAAGCTTAGTGTAATAAAGTGATGGTCCATATACAGTCCTCCACCCCTGCGCTAAATGCAGTCCATCAGCCAAGACATGTTTGCGAAGAGAAGTGAAGAGAAGACGCTTAGTTTTGTACTGAAGCTATGAGGCTAATGTAGCTAAAGAATGAACAACTTGTCATCACAGTGCTAAATTATTATTACACAGTGCTATCAATCATGATAAAAAAAAAGAAAAAGGGGGAATAGGGGCCTCAAATTACTTGAAGATGGATAGAGAATCAGGCATGATGTGAACAACCATCACTGTAGCAATAGCAGCTTATTTAGTTACATATCAGAAACCCCCTGAAGATTAAAAGGATATTATTTCACTCCCTGTTTTTCTTTACTAGTTTTCACTATTTTTTGTGGGGGAGCGCAGTGCTGCAGTGGGTTGCACTGCAGCCTCACAGCTGAATAATCCTGGATTTTATTCTTTTCTGAGTGGAATTTGTGAGTCCTCATCTCAACATGGGTGTTCACCCAAGGTCCAGAGAATAAACCAACATTGAAATGTGTTGCTAACAAGGCTGATACCAAACGAGTATTTGTAGCCACCAATTAGTGTGATGTAATTTGCATGTTGCCAATAATAAATCACCTTGTTCATTCATTGTCAGCAAAAAACATATCACTGATCAGCACTTTTTGAGTTTTCCTTGTTGAAAAAGGTACACACAGTCTAAGTCCTTTGCTTATGATGTCCTCATAAACCATAATGGCAAGGAAAACATGCCAACCTCCTACTCTGCTACTAAAAACACAGGTTAAATTTGGAGCCACAAAGCACACACACACACACACACTCTCTCTCTCTCTCTCAGGTTTGTTTTCATAGTGTCAGAAGAAGTAATCCAAATGTATGTATACACACACACACACACACACACACACACTTGTTAACACACAATTTGTTGTAATAATATGTCCCATATGTATTGCATGTCTATAAGTACCTGTATGAAATTAGAATTTTCAGAGACTAATCCTAAACACGCACACACACAAACACACACAAGCACACACACACACACACACACACACACACACACACACACACACACACACACACACACACACACA
>JBBJLR010043581.1:0-12041 GCA_037577145.1 Brachypetersius gabonensis
CTGAACTCCTCCAGCAGGTCTTTATGGAGCTCGCTTTGTGCTCTGGGACACAGTCCTGCTGGAATAGAAAAGGTTCTAGAAGTAAGGGGCCTAGCCCAAAACCTGAAAAACAGATTTGTCCCAATACTTTTGTCCATTTAGTGTAGGTTTGCCCGCTGGTATTAGCAAATTATGTTTTGAGTCTGACTTTCTGACATACTTAGATGTTTACACACAGAAACATTCATATGGATGCTGTAGAGGCTGGTGTGACTGCTACCAATGTTTTAATCCTTTCATCATTATTTGCAATTTATCAACCATTAGAGTAACCTAAAGGAACCGAAGGGCTTGACAGGGCTGCACCATTTTCTGTATATGTGCATTTTTGTATATGATGACTCTTTAACTACACAGTGAACCGAGGTCAGTTCCACAATACAGGCTCATTATAAATGTCTTTTCTAGGTTTTCGCAATTTGCACATCAGTGACCAGATGAACCTCATCCAGTACTCTTGGATGAACTTGATGTTGTTTTCTTTGGGGTGGAGAACTTTCCAGAATGTGACCACAGACTTTTTGTATTTTGCACCAGACCTCATCCTCAATCAGTAAGTCCAATTGTTTATGCATTTTTCGGGTACAAAGTAGCCCTCTGTAAACATGATACTAGACCAGGTTATTTCCAGGAACATGTTTCTGTTTTAAAAGCCTTGTATACCTTTCTCATATAATTCTGATGTTCAGTAAACCCCCAGTTTTACGCGGATCAGGAGTCGCAGATTCAGTCACACACAGATTTTTTTTTTGAGAACCAAACTATCCTCACAATAACGTGAAAACTGCAAATATCCTCCACCTTTTTTTGCTTTTTTGTGGCAATAAATATATATATTTTTTCTGGATGTTTTCACACAAGGGGACCCGTTCACCTCGCTGTGGTGTCCCAATACTTTTGTCTCATGACATTCCAAGTTGCATATCTCGTCGGGGAAAGCACTCAGACAACTCCAGGAGACCTTTCCACTGAGCCCTCATTTGTATTTTTAGAGTAGATCAGGGGTTATTCCCCAAAAAACAATACGATCCGGGTGTAAACTTTTGTCCCGCAACCTTCCGGGTTGCAGAACTCAGCGGGGAATTAAAATTCGAATACAGGTTTATTTTTACATTTTCTTTGTAAAAGGTTTCAAGAGCGAGGGATTACTGTAGTCGATCAGCACGGGCAGTTGTAGTAACAGCATGTTGTTTCTTTAGTTTAGATTTAGAGCTGTGAAGCGAACATTGCTGACAAACAGTGGAACAGCTCTTTATTAAGGTGAAACTGATTTGTTGCTTTGTTTTTGGTTTTAGTAGTTTAATTATTGATTTTATTTATGTTCATGCATGCGCCATGTTGGGTGGTCTAGTGGTTAGGGCATTGTACCTGCAATCAGAAGGTTGTTGGTTCGAATCCTAGAACTGCTAGTGTGATCACTGAGGTTCCCTAGAGTAAGGTACCGTCCTCATACACTGCTCCCTGGCTCCCCTGGATGGTGGCAGCTAGTGTGTTTGGCGGCCTCTCTTAATATTAGCTTTACTCTAGTTTTTGCGTCAAGCTGTCATTTTAGTTTTTATTAGTCTTAGTCATGTCCAAACTCTTTTTAATCTAGTGAAGTTATAGTCGACTAAAAGACATTTTAGTCTAGTTTTAGTCAATAAAAGTTGATTTTTTGATTTTGATTTGAATTTACGATATTTTTTTTGCCAACCAAACATGTGAAAACTAATATGCACATTTAAATGAAAATTTAAACAAAATAAATAAATGAAAAAATAAAATCACATCACTAAAAAGTGCAAATAAAATGAAAATGTGTGTCTACTGCCATAAAACCCACACCTGTAAAACTGGTAAAAGTCTTCACCTTCAGTGTGTTTGCTTGAACTTTTTTTTTTATTCCTGAACAAATATATTCTACACAACCAAATCAGAACAATTTAGCTTTTAGTGCATGGATAAGGGAAAGGCTGCTTATCAAAATGCTGTGTGTGTGAAGAAATATTGGTTCTAGTGTTTGTTAGCCGCTTCAGCATGAAACCAAAGAAACAAAATTTGGACTCCAAGCATGTCTTGGCTGATTGACTACATCTGGGTTTAGTGGAAAATTGTGTAAAGCATGTTTTTCACCAGACTGTCCTTTTAAGTAAATGCAGACAAGGTGAATTTCAGGCAGTTTGAAGGTTTTACAAGTCTGACAAATGATAATCCTGTTTAAACTGATGCCTGTTGCATAACATTTTACATTGACGGCATTTAACCGCAGTCTGGGAACATCCAGACTATGCCGGTTTAAGATGGGCTTTCTGTGATAATGTGGTCAAATGACACAGATACTTCATCCCCAGTGAATCAGAAAAGCATTAACAAATCTCTCCTACTCCGCTAAAACTAATCCACCCTAACGAAAATTAACCATGATTACATAACCACTATGATTACATAACCATGGTTTTCATGGTTTTTGGGAAACCATGGTTTATGACTATAGTTTCACTACAGTTAAACCTTAGTATAGTCTTGGTCATAAACCAAGGTTTTTGTTTTACCATGTTTTTTGTTTTACCATGGTCTTTGTTTTACCATGCTTTTTACAAACCATGTTTTTTTTAATTTGCTCCATTAATCTGGGTTCACAAACCTGTAGTGCAAAAATGCATACAACAAACAATGAAAAGGCTATTTGTAATGTAACAGCAAATGTAATTAAAAATACTACTTCATGCTTCCATCTAGATACCAGAAGCCATAAAAACAGGACAATCGTTAAATCTGTATATATTAAAAAAGAGTGACAGAGAACTAATCTGATACTGTTACACACACAGAACTAATCTAATACTGTTACACACAAAACTAATCTGATACTGTTACACACACAGAACTAATCTAATACTGTTACACACAAAACTAATCTGATACTGTTACACACACAGAACTGATCTGATACTGTTACACACATAACTAATCTGATACTGTTACACACAGACAGAACTGATCTGATACTGTTACACACAAAACTAATCTGATACTGTTACAGAGAGAACTAATCCGATACTGTTACACACACAGAACTAATTGGATACTGTTAATGCTTTACTGTTTTTTGTATTTATTCTAAAGTTCAGAAAGACACTTAAATTATCATCCATTGAGAAAAAATTGCCTTAAACCAGAGGTTTGCACCGTCATACACTTCTGGATTGTTGGCACATTTCCGAACCGTGATCCACACTGATCTTTTGTCCTCTGCTTTGGTAGAGACCGGATGAGGAGATCTCCTATATACGACCTGTGCCTTGCCATGCAGTTCATTCCTCAGGAGTTTGCTAATCTGCAGGTGACCAGAGAGGAGTTTCTGTGCATGAAGGCCCTAATGTTGCTCAACACAGGTAAGATAGTCTCCTTTTTCTCCATTTTCTGACCCTGTAAAAAGTGTGTAAAAAATGACCTTCTGTTCACCTCAGGGATTGACTTACTTTCTGTCAAATAATAGCAATCTCACATGACTGCAGACCGGACTGCACAGAGATAAAATACATCTGGCAAGACCTTGAGAGCAGGATACTTCAGCAGCTGTTATTAAGAACCATCAATTCAAAGAGCAATTTTTTTATTTTAATTTTTATTTTGCTTTCTATATTTATCCTGAAGGAAATTGCTTGAGTACCCTGCATTTAAGCAGCGGGCAGGCAGCGACAAAGTGCCCGAGCAGCAGTGTGTGGGGACAGTACCTCAGTGCCACTGGCAGTCTTGGGATTCGAACCCACCACCTTCCGATTGCAGGGGCAACTCCCTAAGCACCAGTACAGCCGCTGGTTAAGGACTATAAGCTCTAAAATGGACAAAACATCACCACTACAGGCAGCTACTGCAGACAGTCCTTCTTCTGAGAAGACCTTGAGATCAGAGATCAATAGCTGTTATTAAGAAACAAACTTGCCAATACTTCAAAGAGCAGACTGAAAAATCGGTCACTGTGTATCATAGGTTTTGATGTGAGACCGTTGTAGGAATATGACATGATTCGTAGGTTATTATGAAATATTTCTACCAATTTTAAGTAATGCTATTACCTTATTCTATTTCCAGACCATTTTTTTGTTTCAAAACATTTCTTAATGAACATTTTGGGACATGCAAATCTATCTATAAGATAATATTTGCGGATAAAATTACTCAAAACAAGTGAAAGATAAAGAAAATAATCGAGTAGTCTTAATTTCTCACAACCACATTGTATAGATTCGCTGAAACGCAAAAAACGCCTGTCTGACGTTGTGTAGGTCCCTCCAGTGTTGCCAAAACAGCTCTGACCGGTTCGAGGAATGTTCTCTGCAAGACGTCTGATTGGGGGATCTGCCACCATTACGCAGTAGATCCTTTTGGTCCTGTAAGTTTAGAGGTGGGGCCTGGATGGATTGGACTAGTTTGCCACGTTCCTCAAACCATTCCTGAACAATTTTTGCAGTGCGAAAGAATGCATTATCCTGCTGAAAGAGACCATTATCTTTCTAATACTGTTCCCATGAAGAGGTCAGCAGTGTTTAGGTAGGGCGTCCATGTCAAGGTGACATTTCCATGCAGTGTGATGCTCTGGGAAATGTTCTGCTGGGAAACCTTGTGTCCTGGGATTCATGTGAATATCACCTTGACATGGACCACCTACCTAAACACTGCAAACCTGTTCCTGAGAACAGTATTGTAGTGGTGATGTCCATTTGTCCATTTTAGAGGTTATAGTCATTACACAGCTTGCCTCTGTTCCAGAGTTGATCCTGGTGTTATCAGTTTCCCAGGAAGTTTACAGCATTTGGTGAACACCCCTATCCAGAGTGACTAACAGTCATTAGTTACAGACACAGTCTTAGTCATTAGTTACAGACACAGTCTTACAGTCATTAGTTACAGAGACAGTCTTACAGTCATTAGTTACAGAGATAGTCTTACAGTCATTAGTTACAGAGATAGTCTTACAGTCATTAGTTACAGGGACAGTTTTACAGTTATTAGTTACAGGGACAGTCTTACAGTCATTAGTTACAGGGACAGACTTACAGTCATTAGTTACAGGGACAGACTTACAGTCCTTAGTTACAGGGACAGTCTTACAGTCATTAGTTACAGACACAGTCTTACAGTCATTAGTTACAGGGACAGTTTTACAGTCATTAGTTACAGGGACAGACTTACAGTCCTTAGTTACAGGGACAGTCTTACAGTCCTTAGTTACAGGGACAGTCTTACAGTCATTAGTTACAGACACAGTCTTACAGTCATTAGTTACAGAGATAGTCTTACAGTCATTAGTTACAGAGACAGACTTACATTCATTAGTTACAGGGACAGACTTACAGTCCTTAGTTACAGACACAGTCTTACAGTCATTAGTTACAGACACAGTCTTACAGTCATTAGTTACAGAGACAGTCTTACAGTCATTAGTTACAGAGATAGTCTTACAGTCATTAGTTACAGGGACAGACTTACAGTCACTGAGCCTGATTTATTCAACAGGACAAATAGTTCCGACCCTTGTGCTTGTGGTTCAAAACACAAACTGCAAGGACTGACTGTTCACTTGCTGCCCCGCCCCTTTGACAGAGATAATCAGCGTTAATCACTGCATCTATCAGTGGTGGATTTGAAGTGCGCTATGTAATGTTAGTCTCTAAAGGCCCAACATCCATGCACCAGTTTGCCATGCTGAGGCATTTATTGATTTGATGCTTATTATTTGATATTCTTACGAATGGAAGAGAAAAAACGATGACAGAACTTTTAATACCCACACTTTGGTCTACACTTTAATTTTTCACATTTTTATTGTTAGAAGACAAAATAAAACAGACTATATAATAAATCTCTACTTTGTAGTCGGGTTTTTCAGGTGACCCATGTTTTCTTGTTTTTCTGCTGCAGTGCCTCTGGAGGGCTTGAAGAGCCAGGGCCAGTTTGACGAGATGAGGCAGAGCTACATCCGGGAACTGACGAAGGCCATCCAGATGAAAGAGAAAGGAGTGGTGGGGAGCTCCCAGCGTTTCTACCACCTCACCAAACTCATGGATGCCATGCATGAGGTAGGCAACACTATACTATCTTAGAGCCATAATCTGTGAAATTACTGGGAAGGAATTGCTTTTTTGTCAGCATCATGTTTTTAAAGGGCCTACATCCTACATTTGTTTTTCATTTTATTGTTTTTTCCTCTAAATCCACTTATTTGTGTGGTTTTATGCACCAAAATACACTCCAAATTCATTTTTTACATGAACGTTTACAACTTCCCCTAAAATGAAACAGGCTGGTTCCATTACTCTGCCTTTAAGACCTATATATGTAAGTGATCTGTGTTTCTATTTAGCTGTTACTGATTAGCACAACCACACACGTATATACGCACATATAAATACAGTAATTCCCCGCTTTTCGTGGGGGTTATGTTCCAAGAGCTGCTGCGTAAAGTGAAAATCCCGATGTTGTGTTTGGGTAGGAAAATTCCTACAAATTTAGGAATATTTTTATAGTGTAAACCCTAAATATACCCCCAAACCTACTCCCAGAACACTTTAATTTCATTTTAAACTCAGTTTAATACATTACAATTTAAAAATGTAATGGTAAATAAATAATCAGAATCAGAAAACTTTATTGCTTAAAAAAACATTAGCGTTAGCGATTACCATTAGCAGCATTCATGCGCCAAAACAAAGACTCGCATGTTTAGACAGGGCACAGTTTACTAATACTAAATAAACTAGGATAACTCTTTTAGAACTGTTTTTAGAACACCCCGCGGTTTCAAGCTTATTTGCATTAAAATTCAAACAGTTCAAGTCCAATAAATAGCAGGGAATGGTAGAAAGGACAGAGCTGAACTGGGATAGGTTTAAAAATGGAGAGGTTACCCAGAAATGGGAAATAATTCTGGAGCTCCATGCAGCTCCTCTGGTTTAGGCCCAGTTGGTCGGGTTCGTCCTACAGCGAGATAGTGTCCCAAAACATAAGTCCATGCTTAGAAAGCTACCTCAGAAACAAGAACAAGTTGGAGAGCTGGAGAACATGGAGTGGCCAGAAGGCTCCAGATTTAAACCCCATGGAGCTGCTTTAGGATGAACTGGACAGAAGAGTGAAAGCAGAGCAGCCTACCGGTACATACCGCTAGTGTATGTAGTTCATAGATTTAGTTTCTATATGTGGCCCGCGGAGTGAGCATTATGTTTTAAATCTATATGTTCATCTATTTACAGGAAAGTGACTAAAAACAATCAGTTTTGAATGATACAGGCTTATAAGGGAGCATTTACAGCACTTAGTGACAAAATAATAATCTTAGGCTACATTTAATTTAATTCATGAACATTTGTTTGTTTAAGGACATCTACGTGAAAATCCGACCTGCAAGCACTTTTTTCGAAGTGCGATTTCTCCGTGGTGCAAGCACTCAGACACTTAAAACTCCACAGTTCGATTAATCTCCAGGAGACCTTTTCAACGAGCCCTCATTTGTATTTTTAGCCCCAGTAGATCCGGGGTTATTCTCTGAAAATTGTTCACCTTGCTGCGGTGTCCCAATACTTTTGTCCCACGACCTCCCAAGTTGCATATCTCGGCGGGGAATTTAAATTAAAAGAGACGAATATGGGTTTACCTTTCCATTTTCTTTTAGGATAATGCATTAAACTGAGTTTAAAATGACATCAGAGAGTTCTGGGTGCAGATTTCAGGTTTACACTATAAAAACAGGCATTTTTAATCATGGGGGATTACTCTATTCCCATATTGGACAGAAGAGGAATAACTATGACTGTGTAGCATCAATACAGTAACGTGCACACAGCGATCAAGCCTCGAGATGAAAGGATTGCGGGCTTTCTGTTTTGAAACACAGATATTCGCACTTTTGATTGTAAAACAAGTGTCAGAATGCGATAAAATGATAAAAACTGAGTGTGCGTCACTCTCCCTGTCTGTGCAGATAGTGAAGAAGGTCAACCTCTACTGCCTGAGCACCTTCATCCAGGCTGACGCCATGAAGGTGGAGTTTCCCGAAATGATGACCGAGGTCATTGCATCACAGCTGCCCAAGGTGCTGGCTGGCATGGTCAGGCCTCTTCTTTTTCACGGCAAGTGATATCGAAGCGGCCGAACGAGGACGTGGACCACGGAGAGACATTCTAAAATGATTAATGTGAGAAAAACGAAAGAAAAATGACCCAGGAGCAACAAACCCTCTCCTGTTTTACTGCTCACAAATAGTAGGTTAAGCCAAAAAACAAACTTCAATCCCAAGATTATTCTTACATTACACGTTCGTCCTCTTTGTTGAAAGCAGTTGTAAGAACACAGCTCAAAAATTAAGACATTTTTAACCAAAAACCACATTTTTTTAACATTTTTAGGGGGCAAACACTGCCTACTGTCAAAGAGGATGGACTCAGAATGCAGACAGTATCATTATTTTACTGCAAGTCTCTTTATCGCAGGTGAATGAAAAACGTATTTTAAGTATCTCCTGATAGAACATTTTAATATAAAAATTAGAGTTAAAATACAAAATTCATCCCTTTGCCATCATTGTTCATGACTACTGGCATCTAATACTGTGTAAAGTAGGTCTTTGTTTTTAAATATTAAGCCGTATCCTTATAGTTCAGTTTAGCTCGAAAAGTAAAAAGTGTTGCTTTGTCTTTGATTCGCTGTTGTTCTTTTGGCATGGGACAGAATTTCTTACCTAAAATGTGCCATTTCTGAGTTTCCCACATTTAGAATGTGGGAGAAGTTCAGAGACTCTTTCTTTTTTTTTTAGACTCTGTTTGAATATGGTTTTGATGCTTCAGTGACTTGATATAAAGATGAAATATATACGGATTACTGTTACATCTTCGTTCTCGCTTTGCTTTTGTTTTTAACTGAAGTAGTCGACCTTGTGTGACGTGTTTCGTTGTCGTTTTTGTGAATGAGAAAGCTGAACGGGCGGCACACCGAGTTCCTCACCTTAGTCCCACTTTATAGTGTAGCAGTCTCTCGGAGAACTTACTGTAGATAGTCCATCACTCATAACGTCATGTGGGCAAGATTCCAACCACACAGCACTCTTCAAAAAGGTAGTTCTCAAGGATATTTACATTTACATTCATACATTTATCTGGCAGACGCTCTTATCCATTATCTAGAGCGACTCACGGCTGAATCATTTTACAGATAGAAAGTACAAAGGCAAGGTCTGGAGTCTTGCCCAGTGATGATTATTATTAGTGTGGTGTGGTGAGGTGAGGTGAGGTGAGCTCGGCTGGATGTCAAGTAGTGGGCACTAAAAACAGTTCCTTCTGGCCTCAGGGATCATCTCCGAGGTCCACTGTATGGACAAAAGTATCGGGACACCTCTTAATTATTGAATTCAGGTGGTCCCTTCCTTCTTAATACTTCAGCAGACCAAGACATGCTTCCAACTCTGTGGACCCAGTTTGAGGAAGAACCTTTTCATGACTGTGTCCCAGAGCACAAAGCGAGCTCCATAAAGACATGCTGGAGAAGTTCAGTGTGGAAGAACTTGACTGGTCCACACAGAGTCCTGACCTCAACCCCATCCAGCCCCTTTGGGATGAACTGGAACGGAGATTGTGATCCAGACCTTGCTACAGAATGAATGGAGACAAATTCCCACAGAAACTCCAGAATCTTGTGGAAAGCCAAGAAGAGTGGAGGCTGTTAGAGCTGCGAAGGGGGACCGACTCCATATTAAAGTCTATGGATCTGAATGCAACGTCATTAAAGTCCCTGTTGGTGTAATTGCCAGGAGTCCCAATACTTTTGTCCATATAGTGTAAATAAGTAACACTAAGAGAGAGACTGTGGTTTTTATGTCACTCTGTAACCCTCCAGTGCATCTCTATCCATGAATGTACAATACAATTATCAATAAACTTGGTTCAACCTGGTTGTACTTCAATTAAACAGTATCAGTGCTTTCATTTGTACTTTTAAACTTCTTCAGTAATAAAATTCCTCAGTTGTGTAGAGTGAAAAGTCTTAATGTTTTTAGTGATGTTGTGACAAAATATGCCACCATGCAAATGATCAGTACTCGAAGAACACTGCATCAAACCGTGCAGTGTGAAACACTGAATAAAACAAAATTTGTATATTTTTGATATTTTTTTGTGAATAAGTGGCTTATTTTTGTGAGAAAGATTTTTTTTCTCCACATTGCCCACCCGAAATGTGACGTCAGCATCACAGCACACAAAACAAATGAAATAATATGTACAATATGTATAAACACATCATAATCCGGTATTACTGTTAGGGCCGGCCTCATTAAGGAGTTGGTGTCAGGAAGTCTGCAGATTTTAAGACGTTTCCGGGGTCTGACCTCGCCAGGCCCAGTTAAGGGGAGTATCGTTCCGACATCGGTCTCAAGGTCTCCAGCGCATTCTTATGCATTTTAATAGAAAAGAACACAGAGATCTTGGCACCTGCTGCCACCGAGCCCCCCCACCCCCCCCACCCCCCAGAACATTCAGCACAGAAGGTTTTAGTTGTATCTTCTTCTGACCGAAGCTTTTTTTTAGAAAATTAGTCCTGCTAATGTAGACCAGCGCCGGGTTTTTATGACGTTAACTTTAATGACACAGATGCTTTTTTTCCAGACAGAAATTTATTGACAAATTCACAGAAACAGTAATACAGTCTAATCAGTGGCACAGAACGCCCTCCAATCTAATCTCTACACACTGTGTAACTACAATACAGCAACAGTTTATCAACTCTACCGTAGATCAAGACAAGTGCATTTTTTCTTTTAATAAAAAGGTTATATAATCTCGAAAAAAAAATACTTGAGAGGAAAGAAATAAATCTTGTGTATTATTTTTTTTGTGGCTGTACAGAAAACTAATTTCAAAGTGCATTGAAACTAACTCTAGAAAGTGTGTGTAGGCTGTATTTAGTCATACTGGCTTCATTTAAAATCACTAGTGGTATCAGTGAGACTCGTATACCCTTGTTCCTCCATTAGAGTTGGACAGAAACGTATTTAGATACTAGGGGTGTAACAATACAGTCAAACTTATGATTGGTTTCAGTAATAGATTCAGGCCTCATGGTTCTATACACTCAGCATATACAGACACACAAATTGACAAATATATGAAGTAAGACTGACAACAATACCATATTCTCACCATATATGTTGAATTAAATTTGAACAAAAAAAGACGACTATTTAGTTGGCACAACTGCTGGACTGGGCTGTTGATTGGTTTAACACTGAATCAAGTATCACAATTAATAGAATGCTTATCCTGCGTAATGCATATCGTCACATTTTTGCATTGCATTGCGACAATTTAGCATTGTTACGCCCCCATTAAGTTCAAATAATAGAATATATTTCATTGTCTTTGCTTCGTGATGAACAGTCATGTTTGCAGAAGTATAAATAAAACACAACATAAGGTACGTGCAAACATTACGTTATGTTTCATATGTCAAACTCAAGAAATAAATAGAAGATGGCCACACGCATGATATATATATATATTACATATTATATACTCATATTTACGTGTGTTCCCAGGGGGGGATGTGTACAACTGTACCACAGTTACAGAGTACCAGAAGCAACAAAGGCATGTGTTATTAAAAAAAACAAATGTAAAAACTAAAAAAAAAAAAGGCGAATACAATATAAGACCTTTGTGTGGATGCTTCTACAGCAGAATTGTCAAAGTAATGTACAGCAGTTCAGAGGTTTTCTACAGTACAGGTCTGTGTTCCTACAGATAACAGTTTCTTTCTTGGCTTTGGATGCCTGGGCTGATTAAGACATGTCACATATGTTACAAGCATACATTCATTCATTTTCTGTAACTGCTTAATCCTTACTGTGGTCACGGGGACCTGGAGCCGATCCTTGGGTCAACGGGCGCAAGGCAGGGAATCTCTCTCTCTCTCTCTCTCGCGCACGCGCACACACACACACACACACACACACACACACACACACACACACACAC
>JBBJLR010043640.1:0-12039 GCA_037577145.1 Brachypetersius gabonensis
AACAGTTTCTTTGTGTTTGAATTTTTATTTATGCATTTCCAGATACAAATTGCTATATTGTGATATATATCGTTATCAGGGTAGAAAATTGCTTCTATCGTGATAGAAGATTTTGGTTATATCGCCCACCCCTACTGACCACACGTTTTGCTAGAACCCTTATATGGCTTAACGGATCAAAAACTTAATTGGCCCACTCACTATAGAAAACCACTGAAACCTGAGGGGAATTAGTTTTGGTAAAACTAAGTGACTTAGGCCAGAATAGGGGACACTAACACATTGAAACTGCTTTGGCTCTAACCTTACAGTACCACGTTCCTCTGATCACAGAGCTACTATAGGATGTTTCTGCCCTTTCCTGTCACTCTCGGTTACCTTTGGTTACCCTGGTCAGTCGAGATGTGAGTAGCTCATTGTCAAGAGTTTTTATGAGTTTCTCTTGTTTGAAATAATTGTTTCCTGGCTTGTACAGAGCAGATTCTTGTCTATTCTTTTAACACAGCTCAAAGCGATTTGACGGTCTGCACTGCAAGCTTCGATTCAAGATGCCAGGCGTTTTAGCAAGGAAGTTAACCAGAGGTGTTTTGGAGCAGCCCTGTGTCGTAACTTATTCTGATAAACATTTGCTGCTTTTCATATGTAAATGTTGGCAAATAGCCCTCTATTCAGAGTAATGGGTAAAAAAAAATGCACCCCAAATATCAAAACCCAGATAAACCTGAGGAAAGAAGACTGCACTTAACTGCCACTGTACTGCTCATTCTCCATGCTGTGGCACATACCACATGAAGGCTTAAACAGACAGCAGACAGGCTTCAAATATTCACCAGAAAACAAATTTCTTAAAATACTTGATAGCTGATTTAGCAGTTTCCAGCATGAAAGTGACCGATTTTAGAAAGACCGCAGCACTGGCAGATATTTCACTTTATCTGGTCACAAATCTTGCCAAGAACTTGCAGATAAATCACTATAATCTCACTCATGTGTCAGGCAGAATGACTGATGGGGAAGACAAATGAGGGGTGGGGGCTATAGCCTGCTTTCTTTCTCTTTCCATCCTCCACCTTAAACTGACCAGCTTGAGGCCCAGTGTTTAGGAGGCATTATGGATGAGCGATTTGTGCTTTACTTGCGTTCCAGGCTGTAGCTCAGCACTTCTGAAGTTTGTTTCCATATTAGTCTAAATGTATTCAGTCTCTGTCAGCAGCTTTGTCCAGTCTCAGCCAACTGCCGTGGATGGACTTTTCCATCTTGTCCCAGAGAAGAGTTACAGTGGTTAGCCTCTTGCAAAGAAACCTCATTTTCTTTAGGCTTAGTGTGATGTGTAATCTGAAGACTTGCTATTCAGTACCTACTACAAAGTACTTCATAGCGACTTGTAGTTTAAGGGATGAAAATTCTCTTGTGCTGCTTTGTCTGTTGCATCCTGTCTCGTCTGGGGGCCTCGCCCATAAGCCTGACCCAATTGATTTATGGGTGGAAATATCAATGTCCTGTTTCTCTTCCTGAGCTCCTTTAATGACAGGACAATGTTTGCTTCTTAAAGCTTCACTTTCTTTTCAGTATGCTATTTGTTTATGGCCTTTTATTCTCCATACAGCTATATTCAACGCGGTCGACTTTCAAAACCTTTTAAAGCTGGAACCCATTAAATCTTCATAAATTCTCTGTGATTGGTCTAGAGGTTACAATGTTTTCTAGACCAGTTGTGTTCAAATCAGAAAGTTTTTAAAGACACAGAAAATCCCTGTTCTCTTTTTTTCCATGATTTTCTTCTATTCATGTACTCTATCAGTTGCCACTGTCAGTTGATTATAATTTATGAATTCAAGGGTTATGGGGCAAACAAATGGGAAATGACCTCTTGCAAATGTGATGCAATTTGATGGACATTACTTTTTCAGGTTACCACGAGTTGTGCAGCAAAAGTCGTTGTTTTCTCTCTGTTTGTAGTTACTTTTGATGCCATACAATAAAGACTGTAATGGCCGTCTCCCTCAGTTTAATAGAGGGGGTTGACTTTATTAGCACTGGCCATGCTAATTACAGCTTTAATAATTACCATATTGTGTTGCTAATTATTAGTCGTGTGTTCTGTCTCAGACCTATCCACTTTTTTCTCCAGAGCAGGCCTCATTTTGCACAGCAACCAGCAAGTCCTTTGTGCTGGCAGTAAAAAGCTCAAATGAAGTTTAGGCAGTATGTGTGTCTGTGCACGTGCATGTGTTCCTTTTGAAAGACAGGATCTTTTCTGTGGAATCCTTTGTAACGTCGCTAATCTCTTGATTTATACCCATGGTGGCACTTTGGTGCATTCCTCTGGCTTTCTGTTCTCTGAAGCTTAGTCACATCGTCCTGTCTGTTTCAGACTGGAACAAGGCTGTCTGCCATGCTACAATGATTTCTTTCTACAGACTGTCCAAAGTCTGGAGCACTTCTGCCATGTGACAGACTTAGTAATGATAGAAGATGTTCCGAAACAATGGCCCACAGCATTTAAAATGGTGGCGGTAGTAAACATGTTTTCATAGGTTTTATACATAACAGTTCTGCAAATGTTTGACTTCCAGCGCTTGCACAAAGCAGCACCTTGGCTCTCATAGCCACACCCAAAAAAGTTTTATTGCTGTTGCTGTTACTGAAGACATCTGTATAATCAAGACAAAAGGGCTGGTCAATATTTGTCGTAAAATCTTTTAAGAATTTTTCTAATGAGGGTCAGAACACCTTCCTGTTTTGCTGCTGCTATTTTAATTTGCAATGCTTAACATGTTTAGGCTTTCACTAAGATCTTTACACTAAGATAGCAGTTGCTTTTATTATTTTTTTTCATGATGAATATTGCAACTACAACAATAATTCTTTCAACCGTTTGCCCTGAAGCTTATCAATATTTCAGTATTGAACAGTTAGGTTAGGGATCTGCTTGATGCAGTAATGCAGGGGATCCCTATATCTAGGACCACATGCTTAGCACATTTTTGTGTTTTGCCTACCCTATATACTTGACTCTGGAGCAACTTGTGGGTTAGTGAATGAGTTACATGAGGCACAAAATTGTTCCTAGCATGGGATTGTCTGGACTGGGTTGAAAACCCCTATAGTAATGTTACTGCCAGATATTGATCATGCATATAACTTTGACTGCCACTCTCACTAGTTTGAAATATTTTTGAAATTACTGAAGTGTTAAAAGCTTACTTACCTCTTCCAGGCACATCCAGCCATGATTGAAGACAAGGGTCATCGTGTGACGGACTACTTTGTGGTGGCTGGGCTGACGGACAAGTCCACACCATTGGAGCAGGATCTGTCTGATACCAAGTCCAGTGGGCCCAAAGCCCCCATCACTGACCTGGCAGTAATCAACAAGTCTGCTGGGGAGACTGTGCCTGAGGGTTTTACATGCATAGAGAGCACCCCCACCGGCCAGCCAGCCAACCTCAACCATGGCAGCCTGAAGAGCCCAGAGCTCTTCCTGTGCTACAAGAGGGGCCATGGGAAGTCTCCACTAAGTGACATTGGGTAAGTATAGCTAACCAGTTTGTGTATAGTGAGTGGGGCTGTGACTATTCGTTACTTTTACTATTCTGCTAATATCTCAATTTTAATAAAGTGGTAAAACTGAATGGATTAATTATGGCAGTTCCAGTGGTGAATGCAGTTGATGTTTTTAGCAAGATATACTCTTACCACATTAGGTGAAAATTTGCTTTTGTTAGTTTCTATGGAGAGACTGGCTACACATGGCTCAAACCTCAAAGACCTTCACATTACTTTTACAGCATGACCAGTTTCCTATGGTTTCCACTAAGTACATGTAATGAACACCTTTACATCTAGTTCACTGATGAACATGTCCAGTATATTTGCCATTCATATACCCAGGGTTGTATTCAGTCATTGGGTGTGAGCAGTGAGTGATCAGTGCTATGCATGTTTCATCATATCTATATTTGTGAATTCTTAAACACTGAATAATGAATTATTGTAAAGTTGGTTGGTCTAACATATTGAGTATAAATGCTTATCTCTGTAAATTGAGCTATTAGATGGCCAAGGGCATGGGGAAGTGTTCAGCCAGAGATCTACTTTGTTCTGCTGATCTATAGGTAGTATCCTGTTTCCCAATTCCATAGAAGAGGGCTAATTCCTTGTATCATTAGGGATTTGTTGTTGTGAGAGAATCCAAAGAGTTGCTTTATTACTTATTGCATCAGTATTTAATAAAAGATGTCTATAACTGTCATGTGTATAACTACAAGCACTGATGTCAAACATACACATTTAAGCTTACTTTTAATTACTACATTTGCATAACATATGTATAGTGAATTATTACATTACATTTCTCAGTGAATATAATAGTTAAGTTAAGAGCTCACTGAAAATCCACGAAGGACTTCACTCGACTTTTGGTTGGTCCAGTAGTGTAATATTCTTGAGGTCTGGGGTTGAACGGTGGGAAGTCATTTGGCATATATTAGTCACTGTAAGCATAAACCAGCTGGCGATAGACAATGTAGAAGCAATAGGAGCCTAGACTGGTTAGGGAGAATGCTTGCATCATCTTTGTTTACGTCATGCTTTGCTTGTTACAGACACTTGGAGAAGTTGGTATCAGCCCTTGCACTGCGCAAGGAAGCTCTCGCACATTCTCTGCATTCAAAGGCTCTTTTTTTCTTTCTCAGTCTTCGCCTCATTTTCTCTCACTCGCACTTTTTTCCTTTTTTGTTTGCCGATTAACTGTTATATCTCAGACCTTTTACCTTTGATTCTTTGCGTATTCAGTACACAATGATATATATATATAACAGTTAGGGCACAATCTTTTATTACCAACAAGCAGTGAATTGGGCTTTAGAAGGCAAGAGTATAGTGTATTGTGTTGGCTAAACATGAGCATAAATGTCTGACTAAAGATGTGAATTAGATTTTGCTAAAAAATTAAATGGCTTTTCTATATTGTATGTTGTGTAGAGGCTACACAGTGCTGGGCTATTTGTTGTGATCTTTGTATTGAAACAAGTTCTTGTTATTCAGCATATTGCAAAAGAGTAACCTTGTGAATTAAAGAAGGACAAAAGTTTAGAGGAGTAGGTTGTTATGTAAAATTATGTTTTGTACATACATTTACAGTCCTGTTGTAATCTTTTTTACATATTAACCCTGTATCGTGGGAACCTGCATTTAGCTAGTTTGTGGATTTGTTTGCCCTGATAGTGGGTTTTATATTGCACTAATGCTTTGTTGAGCTTTTTCCAAAGCCTCAACCAGAATGAGGTCATCAAAGTGCAGTTCATAGAGAGATGTAGATAAGTAGTCAATAAGAAATGTTTTGGACCCATTTTACAGAGCTTATAAACACCTTGTGTATTTATTTTATGTGAACACATAATATGGGCCTGTAAATATTTAAGCAAAAGTCAGTGGTGCTGATTCATATAGACAGATCAGATTCAAATCAGTCAGCTCACGCTTTTGTTTAGAGACAAAAGTCAACTCTTATTGTAGACTGGTCTGTTGTATAATACTTTAAATGCATTTAGGTTTTTAGATTGGTCTACATTTTTTGACTGCTCTTTACGTTGCTTTATGAGTTGGTGCTAAAAAGAACACAGTCTGTCAATTATTCGTTGCTCTACTGTCTGTGTTACTGGACTAAACTGGACTATTTCCTCATTTGGGCCTCATGCTTTTGTGACTGGCATCTCATTAGTGCTTATTTTTGGGTTTCAGCATGGGTTGGCTGAGCTTGAGCCGTTTCTTTGGTCAGTGTCCTTTTGCTTCTTTGTTTTGCAGGGATATGAAGGAAGGGTCCAGACACAAAGTAGAGGCTGGTCTCTGAGTGCCCATTTGATTCTATTGGTGTTTGCTGCTTTGACCTACAGCAAGATTTCTTATAGGCTTGGGCTGGTGTTGGCAGAACCCGGTGTTCCCATTAGCTAACCTGCTGAGGATGTGAGGCGAGGATACTAAAGCTGTCAGTCACCTACTTCTGAGAAGAGTGGGGGTGTAAAGATTTATTGTAGACTTATCAATAGCATCCATTATATGTAATTACTAATGTTTTTATTTCTATTTTGTAAGCTTAAGCATTATGCACTTTGGTCCATGATCTGAAACTCAAGTCCTGATTTTATTTCTTATACACACACCCACACAGCAGTGAATACTCCGGAATACTCTGGTGTTGTGCGGCTACATGAAGAAATGCCACCAGAAGCAGTATTTTTTTATGCATGACAAAGCAGATTTAAATAATTATTAAAGAAACTGAAAACATGATTTTTAAATTAAATACTAAAATCGAAAAATGGATTTGCTGAGTAGCACCAACAATGTAGCATAGCTGTAGCTGTGACGCAAAAACAGACATTGTATAACCGCTCATTCTGCTAAAGTATGCCGTGTCACACCTCTACGAAAGCAGGTTTGCTTTGGAGCTCTGCTTCAAACTGTGAGCGGCGATGAGAAATGCAGCGTGAAAAGGCCTGAAGGCTTTACCACCCCTGCAGGTGGAAATGGAAACTGTCCTTGATACACAGAAATTCTTAACTAAAATGTTAATATAAAAAGACCTGTGGCATTAAATTATTAAAATCTATATCAGAAGTGTTGTCCTTGTATATTGATGTTTCAGCCATATCATCCTAGCCTTTAAGATGTTAGTAAACAGTCTGAAAAATAGGTTTAGGTACAAACAAAAATAGTAAAACTGAATTGAAAAACTCTGAGTTAACTGCGAAGTTTCTGAATGCTTTATTTCAAAAATGAGTTCAGCATAACCAGTTTTATTGATTTAGCTATGATAACCGTTTTCCCCAGTTCCCTGGAATAAACAGCAGTTTGACTAAGGCTTCAGAAATGTGCTTTTAGCTTTTGTGTGTGTGTGGTTGTTCATATAATTGTTGGGTCTGTCTGACTCACCCCTTGATCCTGAGTGCAGATATTCTGAGGACAAGAATGCTTTCTCTCCTTCTTTCCTACCCAACGTGGACGGTCCTTTAGAACAAGGATTTAATGACACTGCTATTGTGTTGTCATTTTCTTCCTTCCATTTTTGTAAAATAATTTAGATGCTTTGTGGACACAAAGTCTGGTAATAGTGTCTGAGAGTCATATTGTGTGCATATGATGTTACAGATTACATATTGACTTAGAATTCTGTGCTATGGAAAAATCTACTTGTAATGAAAAGCAAGGCAGTAAGCCCAGTGTCTGAAATAGCTCCAAGACTTCATCAGTAGTGTCATAGCACGTTGCAGACTGGAGAAAATGTGGAAGTAATGTAATGCGGCCTGGCTAGAATGAGTCACGGCCTGCCTGCACCTCTCACAGAACTATTATCTTATTGAGCGGTAAGGCGTCTTCTCGAATTAGGACAGCTTTGACTTTCCTCTTTTGACTTTCCCAATCCAGGTAAAAGGGCATACAGTGAAAGCTCAGAAGAAAAATCCTCATTTAATCCACATCCTTAGCTATTTTTTTCCTTTGCACATGCATGCTTTCCATTAGAGACTAATGACCTTTATATGAGCTTTTTCTGAACTTCTCATAAAAGAGGACATACTGGTAGTGTCATTTTCATCATTGTCTGTGTGTGTGTGTGTCTCTCTCTCTCAGTGTGCTGTATGAGGGAAAGGACCGGCTGATCCAGGGCTGTGAGGTGATCCAGGCCACACCGTACGGTCGCTGCGCAAATGTCAACAACAGTTCAGCCACGTCTCAGCGCATCTTCATCACCTTCCGTCGCTCTCCACCCGTCCAGCCACAGAACTCCCTGGCAGTCACAGATATATGTGTCATAGTGACAAGCAAAGGAGAGACCCCTCCACACACCTTTCTGAAGGTTGACAAGAATCTCAACGGAGGCATGGTAAGTCAATAAATGTCACCTTTCAGTACAGCCAGTTTGAAAGCGATGTACTAGTTCAAGTGTGTGACACCTCAGTGTTTCATTTTCTTTCATTTCCAGTGGGGGTCTAATGTATTCTTGTGTTACAAGAAGTCAGTTTCAGCCTCCAACTCTATTGCATATAACGCAGGTAAGGCTTTATCTTTGTCTTACTCCGTCTACCTGTTTCTCTGTCTGTACTGGTACACTGGTTCATCGGGTATACCAGGGTTCACCAACATGGTGCCTCCAAGGACCACATGAGAAACCCGCAGACTTGTTCTGAAAATAGCACAACTCACCATTGTATTTAATTTTATCCTGTTGTTATTTTCTTTGATCACATTTGCATTTGTATAGATTTGAAAATGACAATATCTAAAAAAAAAAAGCATGTTTGTCATGCAAGAAGTTTAGGTAAGCTCTGTTCTAGTGTATCAAACTAGCTCTGTACCCGTGAAGTAACTCAGTTTCAAAAAGGTTGGTGACCCCTTGGGTATATCATTTTAAAATTTGTACTATGAGTTCAGTAATTAGACCAGAATTGGCTGCAACATTTGGACACTTCACTATCACTTAGCACTTTTGTGCTGCTACCAACACTGACACAGCACGAGTTACACTGCAGGAAACCTACATGAAAACAAGTCATTAGGCAAGGTTTGTGAAACGCAGAAAGGTCAGGACCTTGCAGGAATTAGCGTTTTCACAAAGCTCTATGTATGACTATACATAGTAATTTTCTAATTAAAATTCAGTGTTCCTAAATTATATATGTTCTAAGATGTTCTAAGAAGACAACAGTCATGACAGGTATACCTGTTTATTATTCAGTTGTGATTTTGCAGTTCATAGAGATGTGGCTGTTATATATGATTATTATTATTAGTAGTGATGTAATTGGGGAAGATTAATTCAGTTAATAATTTTGTGATCATTTCTGACAGTTTCATGATATTTAATTGTAAGGAGATCAAAAAATGTTGCCGATGCCATTCACTACTAGTGGATGTGAGGCAAGGATATGCATAGTGCCAACAGAAAAGGAGGACTGATGAAGGTGTGGGGTTGTGTTTTTTTTTGTTTGTTTGTTTTTTTCTCTCTTTTTTTCTTTTCAGGCTTCGGGCTAATACCCTTTAGTTCGAGTGAAGAGTAATGAGTATATGTTTGATTTAGTGCAGTGTCATAAGTGTTTGTCTCTCTGAGTGTGAGATAGAGAAATCTTTAATTACAAAAAAATGTACATTATGGTTGTTATATTAGACAGTTATTACCGTGTTAACGCATGATTTACTTAACACAAAATAATTATTTTATCATGTGTTGGCACCGGTTTTTCTAAAATAATTTTGTTTTGAAAGTTTGTGCTTGTGGGTGTGTGCAGCATGCAGTGCTTTCCTGGCCATATGTGGACCAAAGTAATGGGACACCTGGCCATTACACCAACAGGGACTTTAATGACACTGCATGCATTCAGACGTAGACTTCCATATTCAGATGTTCCCCCTTTGCAGCTGCTATACTGGTTCCGCCCCCCCATGCTCTGGACTCTGAGGGGAACTTGTTTCGATTTACAGAAATATTGGAACTGCAGCTACGTAACTGTGTTAAAGGGAACACTGCTGATAAAAAGCTCCTTATTTGTTTGAGCTATTTGCAATCTAAATGTTATTGCACTTTTGTTCATAAACCATGCGATTAATCACAATGAAAAATTTCACTCGTTGCCATGCATGATGCATCATATATTGAAAAAAAGTTCTAAAATATCTTGAATGTCCAGTATGTGTTTTGAATATCATCTCAATAATCCCAACTCTTTCTCCCTTCCCAAAAAATTTTTCCTGTCATTTTCTGATCCCTAGTAATCAACACTGAACTCTTATAACCCAATCTGTCTCGACAGATAAGGCAGAGCCTCAAATGTCAACCTTGTTATCTTGAGTTTGCACAGCAAGCGGACACCCTGTCAACCCCTCCTTTATAGAAAAGTGAGATCAAGGTGCTGATCAGAAAGGGATAAAATTCATTAAGCCTAAGGGTGACAGAAGGGAGATTTAAGCCCTAGCATAAGGCAAAGCTTTCATTTTCAGTCTGTTTATTAGAGCAAACTGACGCTTGCAGTACCACACCGCCGAAATGAAGACTTACATGCCCCTAAAGTATCCTGTGAGGACAGTCGTTTTCTGAGCTTTAGCCAGGCCTTGTGTGACCATACCAATAGGACCTTACTATTACAAAAAACAAGGAAGTGGGCAATCTGTACAATATGTGCACCATAAGTGTTGTGTATAGCAGTACATTAGAATATAAGCATGACTTGTACAAAATCCTGCAGTGGAAAGTAATTCATTGAATACCCTGTGCTGACCCCTGTCCCTCCCATCTAATGAAAAAACATATTAACATGCGTAGTTTCCCATTCCTGGTGGCTCAGTCAGTGTCATTTATTTGATATTTTTATCAAAAAGTAGTGGCTGACCTAAACGTCTCCATATACATGACCTGGTCTAGTGCCCGTGCCCTTTCACAGTAATTTAGCATGGTTAATGTTGTTAGAGCACTCAGCTATGGCCTTTATCTCAACACTGTCTCACTTCCTGTTAAATGATTGGGTTTGTTAATCGTCAAAGGGCAGGACTTCCTGACTCGCCTTACTATGCTTCTCGCACTTGGACGGTGTAAAATACCTAACTTTAGCTTTCAGAAACCACTTGCCACAAAAACAGAAATGCTACATTATAAGTATGTATCTGTAGTTAGATACATACTTATAATGTAACAAGTGATATGTTTTCATTTCTAGTGCTTGTTGTTCTCAACTTTTGCCTTTTGGGTGTAAATTCTCTGATCAGCCACAACGTTAGAAGTACTGACAGATGAAGTGAATAACGTTTACATATCTAATTACAGAGCCACATATCAGTGGGTGCGATATATTAGGCAAGTGAACCGTCTATTCTTGAAGCTGATGTGTGAGGCCTAGGGCTGTTACGGTACATGTATTCGTACCGAACCGTCACGGTACATGTGTCACATGATGTCTTTCGGAGAATACATGGTACGACTGAGAAGACGTGTTTGAAGTCATACGGAGTCACAGAGGGACAAAACAGCGCAAGTAAATCATAAACCAGGGTCGTAGTGAGGTGCAATAATGCCACCTACTGGCGTAACACTTACACATACATGAAAATATAAGCGGGAGTGTGTGTTTACTGGTTAATACATTGCTGTTTATTTAAAATAAACGAACACAAACCAAGCCTCATTCTTTAGAACTTGTTGTTGCTTAACTTTGCTGTATTGTGAACCGTACCGAACCGTGACCCCAAAACTGAGGTACGTACCGAACCGTGACATCTGTGTACCATTACACCCCTAGTGAGGCCATAAAAATGGGCCAACGTAAGGATCTTAGCGATTTTCATAAGGCCCTAATTGGTTTACTGGGTCAGAGCAGCTCGCAACTGCCAGGTCTTGCGGTGTGTTCCTGTGGACAGTGGTTAGTATGTTACCGAAAGTGGTTCAAGAATGGTCGACTGGTGACTGGGTCATGGGTGCCCAAGGCTCACTGAACCACAGGGTGGGATAGAGGGACTACATCAGATCCACAGAAGAGCTAATGTAGCACAATGTAATGACTTTGAAAGAAAGATGTGAGAAAACACGATGCATCTTAGCTTGAAGTGTGTTGGGCTGTGTTGTCACAAACCAGTCAGAGGGCTCAGTCTGACCTGTCAGCCACATACAAAGAACAGGAGCAATGGACGAATGTAGTATGGTCTGATGAATAATTTCTTTTACGTCATGTGGACGGCTAGATGCATATGTGGCACCATGATGCATGATGAGAAATTTTTCAGACAGCATCTTGCCACACTGCAAAAATTGTTCAAAAGGGGTTTGAGGAACATGGGAAAGAGTTAAAGGTGTTGGTTTTGCCTCCAATTTTCCCACCAGTTTGTTCAGCATGAATAGATGAGTGAAGGTCCCAGCTTAAAAGATCCCAACTTAAAAGATCTGCCACTAATGTACTGGTGCCAGATAACATCACATATTCAGGTGTGTGTGTGTGTGTGTGTGTGTGTGTGTGTGTGTGTGTGTGTGTGTGTGTGTGTGTGTGTGTGTGTGTG
>JBBJLR010043651.1:0-12039 GCA_037577145.1 Brachypetersius gabonensis
AAATAAAGCTTAACAGAAATGTCGGTCCGCGTTGGTGGTCTACATGTTCATGCTGAGCAGGCTCGGGACGTGACATTCGCGATATATATATTTTTTCGCGATATGTATATTGCACATGTTGATATCGCGATGATGGTAAATTTGCTATATATTGTGCAGCCCTGATATCAATAAACATTCATCAAAATTTAATGTCAAAAACACAGTGGAAGTGTTATACCAGCTCCTCCCAACAACCCTCATTCAGAAATGTATGATTATTTTGCATTTTTGTTCCAACTCATCTTTTCTATGAATGTCTTGTGTCTACACAAAATGTACTGGGTGCATTCAAACCCTGAAAATGCAACAATGTCAAATTACAGATTGGGTTCATTTTCTATTAGAAAGGAAGTTAATCTGACATTCTTCTACAAACTGTAATGTTCTCCTGATGCACTGAAATCACTGTTCTACAGGTAAGAGGGCGTGTCTCGGGGAGCAGTTGGCGCAGATGGAGCTCTTCTTGTTCTTCACCTCCCTGTTACAACGCTTCACGTTCTCCCCCTGCCCGGGAGAGGAGCTGAGTCTAGAGGGCCAGCTGGGCTTCACATATACCCCAAGCAATTACCGGATGTGTGCTATCCCACGCTGAATTCCAGAGACTGAAATATGAGAATACCCTGAGGGAAATGCTTTGGACACACTTGGTCAGTGGGGGGGGACTGACAGAGTATGAACACAATTACTGAGACATGTAGCTACTATTTTAGCAAAGATTCATAAATACGAATTACATTTATTCTATGCAAGATAGTATCTCATCGATCTGTAATCTGTGTTTCTTCTGGTTTTTTTCTGTTTACTCATGTCCTTACAGAATTTTCAGGTGTGACAGCATATACTGTTCTCACTCCCAAGCTGTATAGCCTTAGTACATACAGGGACAATAGTGAAATACCATCCAAGTGTAATTTTTTATTTTAAACAGATCACACTACTGTGAGAAAAAAAAATAGACTGAGTTTTGTGCTTTACGATACCATCAATGTACCTTCAAAACAGATATCGTATTGGATTGTCTGAATTATAGACTGTGCCAGTTTCTGTATTTTTTCACTTTGTAATTGCTTGCTTACTTTCTACTTAACTTTTGCATTATCCCAAATAAACTGTCTGTGTACATGCATCCTACAGTCTATGGATGGGATTTTTTTTATGATTTAACTAAATACTGGCCAAAGCCCTAAAATGTTCACACAATCTTAACATGGATGCTTTTGCCTTCCAAGAGGGTGTCATGTCGGCTGAGGGGAGAGAGACACAGCAGCACGTAACCAGGTTTCTATGTGACAGTTTATTTACAGTGCAAAGAGAACTCAAAGTCCAACACAAAACACTTTCCACTCAGAGGAGCTGGGCCTTCAAGGGGTATCCTTCTCCTTGGTAATCCACAGACCTTGTGGTTTCCTCGCGGCCCGTCTACTACTCAGACGGGTGCTTACTGTCCTCTGTTCTTTGCCAAGTCTTCCTTACAAGCCAGACTTTCACACTGCAACCCATCACTCCTGCTAGGGACATAGAAGAGAGAGAGAAAGAGAGTCGCAGGCCCAGCTCGTGCCCCACAGAGGAGCCGAAAGAATGTCAGGGGGTGAGCCCCCACGAAGCCAGCCTTGAACCTGGAACGCTCAGAGAGGACACTTCCTAGCCTACTGTCTCCACTCTGGTTAGCCACTGACTCTCGACTGCTTTGAACCCATAGGGCTTCTCCGAACCTCTCACTGTTAGAGAACCTTCCACTCGCTCTCCTTTCCTCCAGCTCTCATACTCAGACTCACAAAGGATGTTGGCTGTCGGTGAGCACGCACTGAGCCTCTTGTTCAGCCAGGATTTAAACCTACACTCAGCCAATCACACGTCTCACTCATTCAGCTCGTAATGAGCACAGCTGTAAACACTCAAGCACACAGGCACTCACACACCTCCCTACCTGAGCCCTGTCCTGGCCAAACCCGGAGCACTCTAAACACTAAAACCTGAGTGTGATCATCAGGTGCCTCTGGGCTCTCATCAAGCCTGACTAACTGCACCTGATGATCACACACTCACCCTGACACCTGTTAACCCTAAAGACTGCCTCTACCGGCAGCCACCCTGAAACTTAACTCAAATGTGCCCAACACAAACTGAATAAACTTAAAGGCTGCCACTAATGGCAGGCACCCTAAGGCACACTCAGCACTTAACTAAAAGGCTGCCTTTAACCGCAGCCACCCAGAGACATCACAGAGGGAATCCATGAGGATTGTGATAATGCATGAAAGCGCCATGTATGTGAAAATACAGCTGTGTGGAGTTGCTGAACATCCGGTGGAGAACATTTAATGACTTTGGGCTTGCTGCCAACATTCCAGATGATATACTGTTCGTCAATAATTCAATTCAATTCAATTCACCTTTAACAATGGTCATTGTCACAAAGCAGCTTCACAAAATGAAATAAATTGTGTGTATGAATGTGTGTGTGTGTGTGTGTGTGTGTAATAACACTAGGTTCAATCCATTCAGAAAACATCCAAATCCATCAGGTCCTCATCCATTTATGCCATCATTAAAATGCTTAGGGAGGATTTGAATGCTAGCATGTGACTTTCCTGATGAACTCACAGACATCAAGTCATGCATCAAGTTCTGAAAGTGACCATTTTTGTCATACGTGAACACACCACAACACACAGTGTGAACAGCATGAAGTTCTTTGCTGCATTTAACCCATTCACCAAGTGAAGTGGCAGTCAGGAAAACAGCGAGCAGGGAGCAGTGTGTGTGGACGGTAACTTTCATAACGTTCAAAGATACCTCAGAGGTACCACTAGCAGTCTTGGGACTCAAACCCACCACTTTCTGATTAGGGGGCTCTCTAAACACTAGGCCACCCGCTGCTGATTTGGAAAGCCTATTCCATCAGTCATCCCATTTAATCCCACTGCATCCAGAACAATGAAGATTGAAGAACAATGAAGTTACATTCAAGAAGAAGCAGCAGTGTCAGGCACAATCAGTCCTGCTTTGCACAGTGCAACGTGTTTGGCCCAAGTGTTGTCCACCATATTTAACACCTCAAAGAACAGTCCCACAGAGCTATGAACTGCCTAGAATCCCTATCCTCAAAGACATCATCCCAGTGTTCTAACATTTGAGGCCAGGAAAGAATTTGATTGAGTCAATTTGTCATGGGCATGACTAAATTTGTACACGCAAATCTAAAAGCCAGTCTTGGACTTGTCTGTGTCAGTAGTGCAACTAGAAACTTTAAACCTCAAATACAAACTAATGGACCCCCTGTACAGAAATTACCATTATTGTTTAAAAACTGTAATTTAATAGTCTACTCACTATTATTACGGTCTTAAGTTAGGCACGCCACTCCAGCCACTAACATCTAACATTAACCTTAAATGTACCTTAAAGTCCCTCTGTACCTCTCGTGGACATCTCCTGTTTTGGGAAAAAAACTGTGAAAAACATTTTTACATACAGTGCCTTTTTACATAAATGCACATTTAAATACATTATTTGTTACAATGAGAACAAAAACAAATCTTTTAAAATGACAGTGTGTCACAAACTTCCGTCTCTCGACAATGAAGGCAGGCGCAAATGCAGACTTCCTTTCTTAAAGTTTTTATTTAATGCAAAAGAAACAGGCATGAGGGCCTAAACATAAATCTTTATTTAAACAAAGAAGACAGGAGCACAAACGAAGATGGTAGATCAACATTGAGGTCCAACATAAATGGACTTAAATACAAAACCTAAAACTCAGTAAACCAATAAGAACTCCATATCACTTTAACTGAGCACAGTGGTCACCTGAAACACAATAAACAAACTCAAGACCGGTGTGCTCAGGCATGTCAAAATAAAACTCCATACATAAAACAGAAAAAACAACCTCTGGCAGCCGTCAACAGGCAAAAGAGAGGTAGGTGATGGCAAAAAATGTCTCCCCTAGCACAGGAATTGTTCTAATTTAGGAATTTTTCTAAATCAAATATCAAAGGCAATCAGAGAATTGAGGCAATGCTGTTTTACTAAAGACAGCTTCATGACCCTTGAGAGCAAGTGGCCAGTCTTCCTCTGTATTTAGAATCCAAACACAGAAGTTAAATAGACTTTTTACAGAGCACACCCACTCTTGCCTCCCTGCTAAAATTTGGAGGGCTTGGCCCCCTCCAGACCAGCCGTGGAGCGTGCGGGGGAGCAGGAGCGTAGGCCATGGCTTCTCGAACTGGGGCTGGAGCTACTGCACTGCAAACTAGGGCTGCAGTGACTGCGCTATCACCTGGGGCTGCAGCTGCTGCACTATCACCTGGGGCTGCAGCTGAACTGGTCAAAGTACCATTGGAGTAGACACCACTTCATGGTGTTCATGGACTTTGTTATTAAGTAGATTCAACTTTGCTATTACATATCGCATGCGTTCCAAGAACAGGAAAGTGGATGCGCTCTCGCGACACCTTCCTGCTTTTGTGGACCTGAAAAAAAACATGCATATTATCCCTTTGGCTTTCATAATGGCCCCTATAGTCTGGGACCATGATGTAGAAGTTTCACGCATCAGTGCAAGCCATCCAATACCGTGGTCATGCCCAAAGGACTGGACATTCATGCCAGAGTTTTTGCAGAGCAGAGTGATTGAAGGGCTCACACGACCCCTACCACTGGGCATCCTGGTATCCACAGGACTGTAGAGGTGCTCAGCCAGAAGTACTGCTGGCCTACCATCAAAACAGAAGTGGGGTGCGGGCAGTGAAATCCTGTTCTGTCTGACTCTTCCCTGTCAATTGCCTGCCGCTCTCTAGGTGCCACAGAGACTGTGGTCCCACATAGCTAGGTACTTTGTCACAGACCTCATAGACCAGCATCAAAAAGGCACACCACAGTCCTGGTGGTCGTGGACTGATTTTCGAAGGGAAAACCGCTCTGAATGAATGGGAGATTAAACCCATGCTGAGATTTGGAGCTCCTGGAGCTCTCTCCGGCCTCTCTCCCACCAGGAGCTTGTGAAGGGGCCACAAGCTCCTGACAAAAGAGACCAGCACACAGTAAACAAACTAGGTCTCTGAAGGCATCAGACAAAGGAGGCCCCTACGACCAGTAGGAGGAGGCTGCACGATCCTGAATGGTAAGGCCAGCATGAACCAAACACACAAAGCCCCAGCGGGTAGCAGACTTCCACAGCATAGGAGGCCTTCATACAAAAGGGTAACACAAGCCAGGCATAACAGAACCAGAATCAATAACTAGAAAGGAAACAGGCAAGGGATGAATAATAGTGAGGGTGAACAGACATCAGCCTTATGGTAGAGGCTTAAATAAGGAGTGACAAACGAGGAACAAGTGAGTCTAACTGAAGTCAAGGGACAAACCCAACCAGAAATTCAGAAAGGAGGAACTCAGGATTGGGGCAGGACAGGCTGTCAAAAAAAAAGTCCTTACAATACTGAGTGAAACAAAGGCTGTGTTACAAATAAACATTGGATGGGCATGATAGACGCATGATATAGCAACATTTTAATTACGGAGACGACGAAACATAGCTGTGTGCAATAAAGCATACAGTGCTTTACAGTGCATAGAGCACACCAAAAAAATTTATGACAAAAAGACACGACTGTTGCATCAGCAGGGATTGACTTGTCAAACATGGAGGTGTACCTTCCTTATGGGAAGGCCAACAGGAGAGTTGTTGAGGTGGTTTCAGTCCTTGCCACAAACAGATCTACTATAATGTGGTACAGTCCCTTGTGGGATATCCTGTCTCTGGATCATCTCTCCTCTTTGAACCACAGAGACACATCACTTTGTTATTTAATTGCTATTTGTTATTTCATTATCTGCACTTTCACTTGCAGAAAAGTTATGTTTGCTATAAGTTAATTGTCTGGATCAGTGGATCTAAAACTGGAGGGACGGAAAAAATTAATTTGAAAAGTTCTGCTATAATGGTTTCAGCACCCACGATGTTAAGAAATTAGTCTTGAATCCTGAGATTGCCCTTAATGGTAATGCAGTAATGCACACAGCACCGGAGTGAATGCAGACAGGACTTGTGCTCACACTGATCCTTCCAGTTCAATAGATTTTAAAGTCAGACTGAGATACATCCACTAATATTCTTTAGGCAAAAAGATCTCTATTTTAAAAGCTTTTTTTCAAAACATTTAGTCTTGACTTTTGGACTACTGCATATAACAATGTATTGTTATTGGAATTTAAATTGATTGGTCTTGGAAACAAAGAAATGATCACACCATTATTATGGAAATCTAAATTGCAGCAAGAAAGCCCAAATTGGCCTAAACACACCACAGAGAAAAACATTTTTCGAGCATGTGCAATTAATAATTTACAACCTGACCCTTAATCGTTCTAGTTACATAATGGATAATCCATGGATAACCAGACGCTGTGCTGTGATATGAGTAGGACTCTGCTCAGAGTTAACCTACAGAAGGCTACTAGACCGAACACCATTATCCCAATGACAGAGTTGGCTTCAAAGTGTAAAGTGTACAGTGTACATTTGTCACAAAAGATAGCGCCACAGCATGGCATGGCACAGCACAGCACAGCACACAGTGTAAACAGCGTAAAACTGTTCTCTGCATTTAACTCGTTCACCAAAGTGAAGCAGGAGGCAGCAAGGAACATAGCACCCGTGGAGCAGTGTGTTATGATGGTACCATGCTCAAGGGAACCTCAGGGGTGCCACTGTACACTTGTGTATTGCCTCAATAACTACTATCCTGTGGCAATTACATGTATCATCATGAAGTGCTTCAAGAGGCTTGTCATTGGGGTACATACAATCACAGTTGCCTCCTCACTGCAGTATTGTCCCAACCAGTCCCCTCCACCACCCTTCACCTAGCCCTCAGCAGTCTGGACAAAAAGGACACTTTCAAAAGAATGTTGTTATTAGTCTTCAGTTCAGCATTCATTGCAGCATTTATTGCAACTGAATCCTGGACTTCCAAACTTGGAGGCCTCAGTCAGTCAGGGTCAGAAGCAACATCTCCAGCAGCAGCTGCTGACTCACAACTGTCCAACAATGCACAGCTAAAAGCACATCATCAAGTTCACTGATGACCTGACTATGGAGGGTCTGATCAGTGGGAGCGACAAGGTGGTGTACATCAGTGACTTCTCAGTGGAGATTTTCCAGAGCACCAAGCTCCTTGAATTTTACTTCTTGGAGATCCTCACATAGACCCTCTCTATAACCAAAAAGGGTGTCCATTACCCAGCAGCATCTCTACTTCTTGCTGAGACTGAGAAGAGTGCACCACCTCACCCCCCACCCTCGCATCACATTCTACTGAGGAACTATAGAAAGCATTCTGAGTAGCTGCATCATGGCTTGTTTTGGAAATTGCCCTGTTTTGGATCCCAAGATTCTCCTGGAAGAACATCATTTTGTTTCTCTGTGTAGGCCGCTCAAGAACTTTGATATGCTTCTTACGGAGCCACTCCTTGGTAATCCCGGCTGTGTGCTTTGGGTCATTGTCAGGTTGGAAGACCCAGCCCTGACCCATCTCTCCCTAATACAATGCAGTCGTCCTTCCCCTCCGCAGAAAAGCACCCCAAAGCATGATGTTTCCACCCCCATGGCTCACCGTAGGGATGGTGAACTCCTCCTTCTTTTTTACGGCGAGTGAAATTTAGACCAAAACGTTTGGTATTTTGGTCTCATATGACCACATGACTTTCTCCCAAGTCTCCTCTGGATCATCCAGATGGTCATTGGCAAACTTCAGATGAGTCTGGACATGTGATGACTTGAGCAGGGGAGCAATGCGTGATTTGAAACCATGATGGCGTACTGTTTTACCGACAGTGACTTTTGAAACTGTAGTCCCAGCTCTCTTCATGCCATTAACCAGCTCCTCCCATGTAGTTGTGGGCTGAGTTGGTCTGAGGAACATGACAAAGGTGTTGACCTAGCCTCCAAATTTCCCAGATCTCAATCGTATCGAGCATCCCTTGTATCTGCTGGACGAACTACTCTAATCCATGGAGGCTCCATCTGACAGCCTACAGGACAAAATGGACCTTCTGTTAACACCATGTACCACAACACAAATTCAGAGGACTTGTGGAGTCAATGCCTCAATGAGTCAGAGCAGTCTTGGTGTATTCAAGATATCTATTTTTAGTTTAAAATTCAATTGTATGTATTTTAAATATGATTCAGAATGTTTTGCATCAAAATTGACAAACTGAAAAAAAGCAGAAGGGCTAAAGAGAGGATTTTTTGGAAGACTTTTTGGAAGACATCATAAAGAAAGGATAGTTCAGCTTTTACTGCAGTAAGAAGCATTGGCAAGGTAAAATGTTATTGTGGGATTAAAAAGTGGCTTTCGAGAAACATTTGCTTGGCAACTTTTGAACTTACTTAATCTCTCTGCTCTGCTGCAGGTCACCCCGAGTGGGGTTGGCCAGTTTGAGTGCTTGTTTAACAGATTTTATTCTTGCCAGACCACTCAGTGAGCTGGAAAAGAATTACTGCAACTCCCTCGCTGCCATGTACAGCAAGAATAAGTTGCTTTTCACCATAAAAAGGACCACTGCTGTCCAACTAAAACACTTAATTAGTTAAACACAGTGAGATGAGATTGTCTTTTCCTTATTTTTTTTTCATATTTGTTTTGTTTTGAGGGGTTGTTACTCATTTACAGCTCAATGTGATTAGAAGGATAACTTGTAAGACCAGTAGAGAACATACTCTGGCCAGGTTATGCAGGGTTTGTAAATGTTTTATTGTAGCACAGACTCCGATTACTGAATGTACCATTGAATCATTTAATATACAGATAAACTATTGACTCTGAACTACGCTGAAACTGGCTTTAAGCATATACATCTCGCCCGAATTTACAACTTATTAAGTTATTTATATTTTCTGTTCTTAGAAATATCTTTGAATGACTGCTTGCATGCTGAAATTCAACAACACAGAATTCTTGCCACATTGAAAGTTAAGGATGTTTTTTCCTTGTTACCAGGTTTTTGTTTCAAGACTGGACATATTTTTAGGTTTTTTTTTCTGCTCTGTGTATTAGTTCATGGCTGTCTGTTCATTTAAAAACCATGAGTTAGCTGTGAACATTCACACCCACAGCTGAGGAAGCAAATACACTAGTTTCTGTTCATGTTCATGTAATTCCTCTGTCTTGCAGTTCCAATAAACAACTATCTTTGAAGGCATGAAACAAATGACAGTCATAGTTACCCCTGCGATCAGAAGGTCATAGGTTTGAATCCCAGGGTTGCTAATTGCACCACTGAGGTACCCTCCTCCCTGGGTGCCGTGTTCTTGGCTGCTTGCTGCTTCACTTGGCGAATAGGTTAAATGCAGTTAAATAATTTCACATTGTTCACACTGTGTGCTGTGGTGTGACTATAAGAAGCCTTTACTTTGTTGTATGTTTTTTAAAAGTGAAGTGAGCGATCATGTTAAACAAGAAATTCTGTTTAAGGATCATTCAGAGACATATATAAACACACACACACACACACACATACACACACACCCATGCACAGCATGTTCTAAGCACCGGGATCGCTAGGATCCTAAACTCCAGCCATGATCAACTTCTGGGAGTACTTTGATTTAACTAGTGGGCTAATTTTCTTTTCTATTTTCCTTTTGTTTTTTGATTTCACCAAAAACAAGAGTCCATCAAATTCCCCTCCAGGTCCCTGGCGCCCACCTTTTGTGGGAAATATCTTCACAGGGATTGACTACCAAACCATAGACAAGGTGAGAGTAATACAAGTACAAATATGCATGCATTATTAAAAGCAGGCCTAAAATAGGATGTGTAAAACATTTCATATGTCTGACTCGCATCAACAGTTTATTGACCGCAATCTGCATTGTTTAGAAGGCATTACACTATATTTAAATTGTTTATTTAACAAATATTAAAACTGTGTTTCAGCTTTACCAAAAGTATGGGGATGTTTTTAGTTTGACATGGGGAAGCGAGAAAACTGTGTTCGTTTGTGGATACGAAATGGTCAAGGAAGCTCTTGTCACTCATTTGGACTGCTTTGTTGACCGTCCTGTCATCCCCCTGTTTCACAAAATCTATAACGGCCTTGGTAAGTGCAAACAACATTCAGTAGCTCCTGTTTTATAAGTCATCTTGATCATGCAAAGTCAGTCAGAAAATGGTCAATAAGCAAAAAGCACCCAACCGCACCTGGATTGCAGAAACTGATCTTTCGCATCAAGTGTAAATCTCCTTTATCACATTACAAGCTACTGTATGTGTGTGTGTTGAAAAAATAAATAAAGTGAAAATCATAGAGATAAAGACAGACTGTTATTTTTAATGTAACTCAAATTACAGTTTCAATACCTAAATAACTTTAATGCTTTCTTAAAATGTACCTCTGCAAAAACTCTGCTCACTTGACAGCAAACTCAGCAAAAACTCTACTTACTTGAATGCTTCCTGTAGTAAAAACGGTTTCAAAAACTCATAAAGTAAGTTCTCAGAGATTCTTCATGCATAGTGTAAAATATGATTTAGCTGATCAAGGTCATCAGTATCAAAATATGTATTCACATGCAGAATATCACAATGAATTGTCTGCATTTCTACTTGAAAGGTGACCAAGTCATTTGACCAAGAGTTTGATGTGACATTCTCTGTTCCAGAGCAGAAATAATGATAGGAACCAGATGTTTGTTAAATAAACACACATTTCTGACAGTTAATGCCAGTTTACAAGTTACTGATTGTTTCACTCTAGTTTTCAGTTAAGGGTTTAGGGTACATATAAGGCTTTGTGAGTCAAAACATTTTCCCCAAATACTTTCAGTGCATTCACTGCTAATTGGTTGCATTTCAGTGATTTCTGCTATCACCATTTTAAAGTAATTTGAGTTGACAGGTTTCTCTAAAATGCATTTTCTTCAAAGCAAAGCACATGGAACAACTTTGCTTGTTTTATGCAAAAAAGGGAATGTTTTTATTTCTATGCCAAAAAAGGTGTATCCTTGAGTAATGGGTACCTGTGGAAGATGCAGAGAAAGTTTATCATCACCCACCTGCGCTACTTTGGTGAGGCAAAGAAGAGCCTTGAGCTGAGCATCCAACAGGAGAGTGTCTTTCTGTGTGATGCTTTCAAAGAGGAAAAGGGTATGTGGTCAGTCTAGTAAAGGTTTGCAATTCTTTTTTTCACAACCATATTAAGATCTTGCCTTTTGCCTGGAATGTTCTATCAATGCTAGACAAAAAACACATGCTTGCTGTCTTCTTTGAGGCTCTTTACACTGTTGTAAGACAGCCACATGTTCTTGGAGGACATTTTAGTTCCCTCCAGAGCCATTTTGTAAAAAAAAAAATCAAATGATTTGTGAACGTAAAAAAATAACTAATGAGAACTAAAGAGCGAATAGCTAGATGTGCCATTGTAGACTCCTGGAAAAACGAGGATGGTTCCTTCGTTCTCTTAAAGCTCTATAGCGTGGTCTGTTGTGGTAAAAAAAAAATTGAATATGTGTTATTAAAATGGTTTGTTAAAATGCTTTGGTTTCATTGTTTAACACACAGGTCCGTTTAACCCTCAATTCTACCTGAACACTGCAATTTCAAACATCATCTGTGCTTTGGTATTTGGGCATCGCTTTGACTATCATGATGAACAATTCCTCAATGTCCTAAACTTGGACGTTGAAGCTGTCAGACTGGCAGGCTCCTCCCATGCTCATGTTAGTTATTTTTCTTTTTCATTAAATAGCCATCGTAAACAGCAATAGTGGTCACAAAGCTTTATTGTTCACAACTTTATTTGTGATTTTTGGCAGCTATACAATGTCTTCCCTCGCCTATTTGATTACATTCCTGGGCCACACCAGAAGATGTTTAACAATTATAGGAAGATCATAGCGTTTGTGAAAGAGGAGATCAAAGCGCACAAGGAGAATTGGGATCCTTCAGACCCACGAGACTACATAGATGCTTACCTGACAGAAATGGA
>JBBJLR010043662.1:0-12039 GCA_037577145.1 Brachypetersius gabonensis
TCACGTGTACACCACTTTGTATTGGTCTTTCACGTGGAATTCCAATAAAATAGATTCATGTTTGTGGCTGTAATGTGTCAAAATGTGGCAAAGTTCAAGGGGGCCAAATACTTTTGCAAGCCACTGTATGTGTTTGAATGCAATGTCATTAATGTCCCTATGGTGGTCAGGTGTCCCAATACTTTTGTCCATGCAGTGTCTCAAAAGTCTGCTTCATGGATAAAAACAAATAAATAAAATTAAGCCAATACTTACAAATGGAGAAAAGCTGCATTAGATACGCAGGCAACTTTAGCCTTGTTCCTCTTGTGCTGTTACTCATTTAGCCTCATGTTTCTAAATTGCATATTTATAGTATGTTAACCAAACTAATCAAACAAACTGAATAAACGTGTCAAATGTTCTCAGCGTACATGTCCTCAAATGTTTATTTTTTTTAATAAAATAGAATATTGTAGGATTTTGTGATGTCACAAAACCCATAACATTTACATATTACTAATCACCACTTTGGCCCCGCCCATTCAAAATGAAGACAGAAGGACTGATTTAACTGAGACCAGCCGATCAGAACAGGCTTATTTCGTAGATCACTTTTAAAGGCTCAGTTACAAAAATGAATTATGACTGTTTTTGGTGCATAAATATACAATATGCACAGGGGAAAAAACAATCGATAGAGGAAATATAAGAGCTGTTGATGTGAGGTTATGTAGAGACAGATTGAGAGAATGTCTGTGTGCGTATGTGGTTGAAACAACAACAGCACGCTGCAGCTGAAACTATCACACAAGTGCAGACTCACAGTGTAAGAAGAAAACACATAAGACACCTCCACACCAGCTGGAGTGTGAAAAACATCTAATTATGTTCTTTGGTAAATGTCACTAGACTGAACTCCAAAATGTAAACACTGAATGTAGCATAATCACACGCCTCAACATTTTCTCATACTAGATACAATCAGAACAACAAATACAACAATATCAACTACTGCTATTACTACCACTGCTGGTACCTCTTATGCTACTACTACTAAAGTTATCACTACCTCTACTACTACAATTAATACCACTACTACTACTACTACTACTGCTACTATTAATACTACTACAACTACTACTACTGCTACTATGACTAACATTACTGCTACTACCACTACTAGTATTATTACTTTTACTATTACTAAGACCACTACTGCTACTATTAATACTACTACTACTACTGCTACTACTATTAATACTACAACTACTACTACTGCTACTATGACTAACATTACTGCTACTACCACTACTAGTATTATTACTTTTACTATTACTAAGACCACTACTGCTACTATTAATACTACTACAACTACTACTACTGCTACTACTATTAATCCTACTACCGCTACTGCCACTACTATTGCTAATACTACTAATAAATACTACTACTACTACTACCGAAAGTAAAATAATTTATTTCAGCAGTAAGTGTAACATTATGTATTATTAATAAATACAGCAGAACGCAAGAAGATGTTTAGAAAGTTATAAATATCTTGTTTAGAAGATTAGTGTTTGGTTCCTGACTTAATGTTATAAAAGACTGATTAGCTGATGCAGGGCCTGGATGGTGTGTGTAAACCGAACCTCTTCAAGGACAACTTTGGAAATGGTAAAGCTCAGAAACTCAAATTGTACTGTACATTTGTATTTTTTTCACATTTGCTTCACACCCAGATAAATAGCTTTACATATAATTTATTCTGCTGCAGAGTAAAGAATGCACCCCTGGCCTCCACAGAGAAGAAGCACTAGCACGCTAAACACAGCAGCATTTAAATCCACTTCAAAGTTAAGAGATGAAGAGCATCTCTTGCACAGCGTGTGATATGTCAGACAACAAGGGAGCTGCCCTCATATGGCCATGTATAAGTCATTGGACATAAATGATAAGCCAATGCTTCTTGGATACTGATGCACTGGAGAGAGCATGCAATATAGAATAAAGGCATTAACAGTGCTCTATTTATGCAGACTTTCTCCACCAGCATCCTTTAACTCATTTTATTGCTTTTTTACTTCACAAATTGCAAAATTACTTCTTTATTAGCAAGAAAATAGTTTGCTCACCCTTTATTATACCATATTTAACTTTGCTGAATGCTTTGTGTAAAGTGGCCCCTTATAGCCATACATGAACACACCACAGTGTGCAATTCCTTCTTTGTTTTTAACCCATTCTCCAAGTGAAGCAGGGGGCTGCCACCAACAAGGGGCAAGTATGTGGGGACTGTACCTTTCTCAAGGGTACCTCAGTGGTGGCACTAGCAGTGTTGTGATTCAAACCCACTATCATCCGATTGCAGAGGCAACATCCAAACCACTAGGCCACCAGCCGCCCACAAAATTGCAACAAAGGTTTGCAGTTAAAAACCAAAACAACAAGCGAAAACCTGACAGTTGCCCTAGCAGTGGCCCACAGGTTGAAATATAAAACTATAGTAAATAGAGACTTATTATTTCTGAGCAAGCTTTGAAATGTGGTATTAGGATATTCTCATGACATGTTCACAGTGACCAATCCAAGTAAATGGTCACTGTTGCAAGCATTAATGAAAAATTTATTAAAAGTTAATATGAGCTATTATGACCGCTAACCACAGGCTCACCAGTATAAAGTGTTCCGCCAAACGGCACAGAAAATCCTTCCTTCCCACCGGCATCAAACCCATCACAGTCAACAAAACAAAAGAGGCAAGAGGGCCTGCATACAACTCAGGGACTTTAACAAAGCACCAAATTTGAAGGTGGACCGATAACTCAAACAAGAACACAAACTCTTAAATACATGTAGCACAAAAAAACACAACCAACAAACAAACCTAAACACTTAACTCTAAACAAAATCCAGCTGTGACTAATACAAACAAAAGAATCCATCACCCACTTTGCAATAAAATTTCACCCAAACCTCTAGTGGCCACAATACCTGTATGTTACAGTACCCCCCTCCCTAAGGCGCAACGCTGGGACGCCAAAGCCAATGGTATATGAGGTAAATGCAGAGAAAGAGTTTCACATTGTTCACGCGTGACTGTAAGGGTTCATTTTATTACCAAATTTTGCCAGAACTGAATGCAGTCGTCCTATTTCACCATTCAGATTTCATTAGTTTAGTATACTGCATTGTTTTCAGGTTTATTTTCTTGAGCATTTCAGACCTGACTCATGTAACAAACTGAGTTTACTGTATCAGTACATTCCTTCAATTATTTCTATTTTCTAGAACATTATTAATAGTGGACTCATCATTAAGGTGGAGAAATCGCTTGAAAATCAAATCAACACCATCCAAAATGAAATAATAGTTCTGGCATGTGCTGCATGGTTTTGGCCACGAATGGGCATTTCTCAGTTTATTTCATGCTCACCTGGACAGGAACCCTGCAGTTTTGCGGAATAGCCTTTTAATGGACCTGCTTCATCACAGAAATATAGCAGAAGCACATATGGACATGTATTTTAAACCATACTTTTGATGACCTTAATAACTAAACATGATATATGCAAATGTTTTGTAAAATAAACTTCAAACCAGGATATTTTTTTAAGAATTAGGAGGAAGCAAAGGTTTATTTGGTCCAGGATGTTTACTGCTCTGAATTGAAGTTCTCAACAGCTACAAGTTCTGTATGGTATTTCAAAATGGTATTTATGGCATTTAAAAAAGATTTTCCAAACAGATCGTGGTTTCAGGGTATCAGATGAGATGGTAATTTGCATGAATAAAAGCTCATGCTTCTTAAGTGCTGGTGTACACCAAAATAATGCCTGATGTAACTTGTTTTGATCAGAGCATGTAGAGGTTAATCAGATAGAAACGTCGTTTTCAGAAATGTATGCACTTTATCTGGTTTTCCAGCACAGTCTGAAGCACTGAGTAAATGACACACATTGAGTTTTTGTCTCTGTCTAAATCTAAAAATCAATTTTTGCTGTGGTATCCTGGTACAAACAATATCAACCTGTCCTAAGATCCACTGTATGGAAAGTATAGGGACACACTTGTTGTTCTGGGTTTGGGCTAGGTCCAGATCAATCCATTTGCTTTGGACCCTAGTGTCCAAACATGTGACATGAAATGGCAGTTCTTTAAACAAGTTATACATGCTCCCAAATAACAGCAGGATGCTTCTCAACTAATCAGACTGTGCTGTCAGAAGCTGCTTTCTCAATATCAGCATCACACATTATAGGTATCTATGTGTAAGTAAATTTGTAATAATAATAATAATAATAATAATAATAATAATAATAGTAACTAGAAACAGTTCCATGAAAAAATGTGAAGTGTGATTGCTATTCAACCAGTGTTCAGAGACCCAAAGTTTTTTTCTGGCTCTTACCAAGCCATTTATGGGCGTCTGAACACATAACCGCAGTTTTAATCAAACCACAACAAACAATGATACTTTGGTGTCTTGAAGTCTGTTCATGCTTTTTCTGCTGTGTGTTTTGCTCCATGTTTGTTTCTTCATGTTTATGTTTGTGGGTTTTTTTTTTGCTTTTATCCATTTATGGCCTCCTCATCCGTGACCTCACAGACTCTCCTTATGCCACACATTTTTTAAGGGGATTTGACCATCCTCTCTCTCCCCTTATATTACAGAGCCAACTCGACCACAAAAATCAATACTTGGCCCCTGATCATCTGATCAATGTGCTGTGTATACACACACTGAAGCGGATATTAACAGATGTTCTGTAGGAGAAGAAGAGGCACCAGCTACAAAAATAATAAAACTAATGCTTAAAAAGAACAATCCATTCCTTTCCTCTACAAGACTATTTTCACAAAATATTTTCTTTGTAATATACAAACCCCTAATAGTCCCTCGCCTTGCTGCATACCAACCCCAGACGACACATTATCAGAGTCGCCATTTGTCATTTTAATGTTTCCTTTGTTTTTACCACAAATAATACCAGGTTGGCCATTTGTTTAACAAAATAAATGAAGTTTGTTCTTGTGTATTCTTTTATTTATAGCTGGAGGTGCAAGAATGAAAAGTAGTCTCTATCATCATGTGCATACCTAACTCAACACCCCACCTCCACCCTCCCTCTACAAGAGATGAATATCAAAATCATTTGCTTTTTGTGAGTTTGCTGAGCAGGAGGAAATTTATTTTCCATGTTGCTCAAATGCATTATTCATCGGTGTTCGTAAATAACATCCAGCTGCTTCTATGAGAATATTAACCTTTTCTCTATTAATCCCCATTGCAGCTGTTCTCCTGAAAGTTTCGAATGAAAGGCTGGGGGAGTGTTAGACCCCACGGATTTCCAAACCTCACAACCCCAGATGCTTTAGAAGCTCCTGTGAAAATAATTGACCGAGCTCTGAATGCAAAAAAACAGTGGCCGTAAGAATCGATAGTATTTAAAGCTGTAAAAGAGCTGCTGGATTCAGGCTCACAGTACATTGTCTTATATATCCATGGGATATTATTTACAGTATAACACCAGGCAACAAAATATTGTTTCATTACATTTTGTAGTGTTTAGTTAGAAACGTCATTTTTAGAAAAAACTAAACTCAGCGGCTCGTCTTTTGTTCTACTTATAACTTTTTGTATATTACAGTTTTTCTCTATTGGTTTGGCTCATTTCTTAAAACAGAAATGACATTCTCAAAACAACATGGACAAATCTCCAAACCACCTTTCAGTTGTTTGCAACAGATCATTTCTCATTTCTCATCAATGGCATTTCTCATTGATTTTGTCAAATTGCAAATGTCTTAGTACATATCTCAAGTGTCTCAGTGCATCTTTGCAAATGGTTATGTACAAGTAACCTACATTTAGCACAGTGAGCCCACATTTAGCACATTTTCCAAATAAATCGATCTTGAGATCTTAAACTGATTAGCTGATTCTCAGTCTAATGGTTGTTCTCTCCAAAACATGTTGGCATGATTTCATCGTGTAGGTCATCATATGCACAATAGTCTGTTCAACTGTCAAAATTAGTCAAGAACATAATACCATGAACACCATATATAAATTTCTTGGAACATTTGATACATTCATGACCGTAATTGACAGTCAGGTGAAATTAGAATTTGACTAACAAAAGAGGAATTTCCCACATCTCGTAACTAACCAAACAGTTTAGTTTCCTGACAGGTGTGAATGCTGCCAAACATGTATATATAGAGCTTGGCCAGGGCTAGTACCATTTACAATATGAACATGGAGGTACCTTGCCAAGTAAATGAACAAGGGCAACTTCCAGATTTACAGGGTACCATTTGAGAGCAACTCTGACAGAGTGAAAGAGCTCTGGTACCAGTATGTGCATGTAAGTCAGTTATTGGTTGTCTATTATATGACTACAGCATTTTGCCTAAAAGCCGCAACAGAAAACTGTCTTCAGTATTTTTCCCTCCTCTTTGTGTCAAATACTCCCCACAGTACCTCTGCATAGGCCTGTACCCCAGGTTTGGAACCACTGGAGTAGTGGCCAGTAGTAGGCTATATTGAACTTGTGGGGGAGAACATAGAACAATCCTATAATTTTCTATATGACTGATTTTGTTATTTTTACTCTATTGTAGAGAATAATGGCATTAGAAGGCAATGAAACACCTCACATCCTCGTGTTTGTTGATGAGGCTGGTTTCAACCTCATCAACCTCATTGGCATCATTGGCCAGCGGGCCACGGTGGATGTCCCAGGCCAGCGAGGTGTGTGCTGAGAATGGTGTGGCCACACACGTTCCCTGTTTAGGCCCATACAACACTCAAAAGCTCCTCATTTTCTTGGACTGTCTTTTTACTGATCTGGTCCCAGAAAATGAGAGAGGTCTCGAAAGGCCTCACCTACCACACTATGTGATTGTGTGGGACAATGTGAATTTTCACTCACCAGGGCCCGGTTCACTACTCATCCAAGAATGCTCATGGAGCTACCACCACCATACTCTCCTTTGCTCAATCCAATTGAGGAGTTTTTTTCCGCTTGAAGGTGGAGAGTTTATGAACATCGGGCTCAAGACCAGAGGTCCCTGCTCCATGCAATGGGTGCTGTGTGCGAGGATATCACAGGGGATCAGTGTAGGGGAGGGTTGAGACATTCACGCCGCTTCTTCCCTCGCTGCACCGCAAGGGAAAATATCCGCTGCGATGTGGACAAAGAGGATGAGGATGGTGGCCAGGGGAGGGAGGGTGGTGACAGCGACCAGTGAAAGCGTTATTGTAGTTGTGAAACTTTATATACAGCACTGTAGGCTGGATATATTTTTTTTGTTTATTGTTTGTGTTTATATTTCGTACATGTACAGAATACTGCATACATTTTCTTTTGATGTACTCTAATGTATGGAGGTTACTTTAGGTGTGTGAATAAAAAGGATTACAGTTTCTTTGGCAGTCTGAGTGCAGTGTGTGTGATGTTAAACTTTGGAGGCTGCTCTGACTGTAAAATCCTTTTTTTCAGTTTTATACATAATTGTATTCTGTTAGCTAGACCTCTGCCATAGTGACAAAACATCTAGACATTTTGACTTGCAGTGCTTACACAATGCCAAAGGGACGATGCATTTTGGGGGCACTGACTTTTTATATGAGAAAGGAATTTATTTTTGACACATGGATGAACTGTTTTAGGAGAGATATGAGCTTTTGCATGGGATCCATAGTGTTGTGCTGAACCATCCAGGTTATTTTGGCAAAAGCACTAAGTGAATGCAAATGAGCCAAAGCAACTGAGTAAGGTCTTTATAATTTTGATGGTACTGACTCTTGATATGGGAAAGGAATCTAGTTTTGAAGCATGTGTGAACAGTTTTGGGAGAGATATGATATTTTACTAGTGAGCTGTAATGTTGTGCAGAACTGTAAGACTGTTTGGCCAAATGACCTTATAGTTTAAAGTTTTAATTTCTGTTTCAAGAAATGAGCCAAACCAATGGAGAAAAACTGTAACATGCTGTTTGTTTGTTGTACATGTAGATAACAGGGTTGCCGACTCTCACGCACTGAGCGAGAGACTCACGCATCAGGGAGACTAAGATGAAAATAATAATAGTATTACAACAACCTTATAATAAAAAATGTACATGAAATTCAGTTTATCTCCAGAACCATTGAAGGGAGGAAAAAACTGATGTGATTTTCTGAATCAGCAAAACTTGACTACGAAACATTAAAAATTGCAACGAAACAGACCTTTCATAAGAATGTGTTACCCAGTGTAATGAGTAAAGATTGTCATACAGTCCTGATGCCTTCATTATTACAGCACGACACTTTAAAGACTGCACATTATGCCAATAGTGTTGATTTGGTGCAGTCGAACTGCGTTCAAGGGAGTCTCTGCGGGCTCTTTAGCTGCTGGGTGCACTTGCTTAGCATCTATTTCAGTAGCTCTTTAATGTGACTTTAATCTGAGGGGCTTTATTGGTAGTGCTGGCGGTGCTGCAAGGGGCTCATGTTTGCTGTGATTACACTCAGCAGCACAGCAGCTTAGTCTGAAACCAATTTTGAGGGAGTGAAAAGCGGTGCAATTTAGCTTCACGGCCTGAGACTGCAGCCAAGTGAACAAACAAGTCACAAACGGGTAGACCCTGGCCAGGCTGTCTGGATTTAAGAAGAGTGGCCCCAGATTTCAGGGGGACTGGTTGATTCCACAAGATCTCAGATCAATTTGGGATGTTTCGCATCATGGAGTGCAACAAGTATGGACTCCTATGGAGTTCATACCAAGCAAGTTTAGCACAAGAGTAAAGACTCCTAAGGACAGGAGGATATTAGTGTCAGGTTCAGACCAAAATAGACCCAAGTGCGAAGAAAATCTGGCAACAATATTTCCTCATATTGTATTTATGAGTAGAGTCCAGACATGTAAATCCAAATTAGCCAACAAAGCAGAATATGCCAAATTTAAAAGAAAACGTAAAAGTAAATAAATAATCAGAATCAGAAAACTTTATTGCTTAAAAAACGTTAGCATCAACGGTTAGCATTAGCAGTGAAAATAGAGGGGTAAAAGTTTAAAACACTAAAATACGAGGACAAGACACGGGGCAGTCATACTACATGCTGCAGCAGCTTCTTCTTCTTCTTCTTCTTTTCATGGCGGCTGACAACTTTTCAGTGTATTCCCACCACCGCTGGACTGGTGGCGGTTATACAGTTGGGTTCTCAATCCACGGTGAACTGAATGCTGATACACGTAAAACTGAGGGGTTACTGTATTTCACAGTCTAGATGTGCAAAGTTGGTAGAGAACGATCCCAACAGATTCAAGAGAGTAATTAACACAAATGGTGGTTCCACAAAGTCCTGACATGGGGATGATCCAGTGATTGTTTTTCCCCCCAAACTGTTGCCATCACATATTTCAGTTGGATGTTAGAAGTTGCAGAAAATACAACTGGAAACAATGCTTTGTCTGTGTTTTCATTTCACGATGCAAAGCAACAAAACATATTATTGAAGGAGGCGATTCTTTTTTATATCCACTGTGTGTACTGATGGAATATATAGACACATTATTTGTAGCCTGATATTTCATTTCTCACCATTTCTCACCATCTTAATATCTTAGTAAAATGCTTGCCTTCCCCACTGAGTGTGGCCAAGCTAATACATGTCGCATCTGCCAAAACGTGTTGAATCTGTTTGTTAGGTTGGTGGTGAAGCGGCACAAGAAGAAAAATTGCAATCTACACTAGTGTTCCCTTAGCATAAAGTAGTTTATTCAAGTGTACTACTAGTATACTTATTTTATACTAAAACTGAGGCAGTATACTTGAAGTTTACATTTTATATGCTATATTTTATATATTTAAGAATAGCATAGTAAAGTACACTTGACGTATACTGATAAGTATACTTTTGTAAACTTAAAATGACCTTTTAATGTATACTTAAAGTATACTTTTATAAACCTAAAATTTTTCCAATTTAGATCAAAGAAGTCTTAAATTAGTAGGCTATATTAGTATACAGTGGTCCCCTGACTTATGAGTTTAATTCATTCCGTGACGAAGCTCGGAACTCAAATTACTCATATGTCAAATCAATTGTCCTTATTGAAATGAACTGAAATGCCATTAATCCGTTCCGGACCTCCAGAAATCTCCGCATTTTTTTGTTTTTAAATAAGAAAAATTTGCTTTTATACAACGAGTATTGCATAAAAACACAACACAACAGAATGTAGTGCAATAAACTGGTTTTATTAAGTTTAATGTACAGCATTTGCTGGTCCTCTTTTTAAAATTCTCGTACCCCAACTGGCTTTAACCGGCGGCCCGATGCCTCGTTCGCCGAAAGTACCTGGGTCTGCTGCAGCCAATTGGCGTAAACAACTCGAGTCTTCTCCAGATCATCACCTCTGTTACGGATCTCCTGCGAGCTGCTGCTCCTCAACCACACCATCAGCAGCTCCTCCATGTTTTTATGGATAGATATCGCACTCACTTCCTTTGGACACATGGATAAACTGCAATAACTGCGAGCACAAAAGCTCCTAACCTGAATTTTAGCTTTCAACTCAAACAGAAAATCAGCCGTGAGACGCTTGTATCAAAAAACTCGTAAGTTGGGACACTCGAACGTCAAGGTACCGCTGTACTTTCTAGTACACTACAAGAATATGGTCTGTATACTTGCTATACTTATACTTAAGCATAATTAATAAAACAAGCTTTAAGGTAAGGTTTACTTTTTGCTAAGGGTTTCTCCCCCTGTTATTACAAAACCCCTAACTGGACAAATCAATTTGGATCAAAACTGAATCAACTGAAGCAGCTTCACAGCATAGCATATAGTGAAACATACATATGCAAAAGATACATATGCATACATACATACTTTAACAATTGGTTTCAAATCCAATTCAGTTTCAAATACCGGTCTTTTTCATGCTCACTGACCAGAATGTCAACTATTTTCCAAAGTTCATTCATGAATTTAAGCCTGATGTTAAAAAAAGCCTTTTCCCTCGATTTGTACCATAATCATGAATAACCTGAGAGTTTTATTCATGAACAAATGAGCAAAGTTTTACACGCATTGTCAATGATACAAACTACTCTGCTGAGATTGGCACCTAAACCAGAAGACATCAGAATTCAAGTCAAGTCAAGTCAGATAGAGCTTTTTTATCAATCTTGGCCTTTACATACAGTGCCTTGCAAAAGTATTCACCCCACTGGCTTTTTACATATTTTGTTAAATTCCAACCTGTAATTTAAATGTTTTTAATCTTATTTTCTGTGATGGATCTGCACAAAATAGTCTAAGTTGGTGAAGGGAAATGAAAAAAAATATATATATAAAGAAGAGCAGCCCAGCCTTGGGTATCGAACCCATGATTTCCCGATCGCAGGGCAAAAGTCCTAACCACAAAGCCATCAGCTGCCCCAGTCTTTACTACTGTTGCATGTTTTTATGCTTCTGCCAAAGACAAACATTTGGCCATTTTTCAAGAACATTATTTTCTGTGTATTTGTTGAGTTGCACTGGGCAGGGAGCCTACAATTGATTTTTTCCCCAACATTTTTATTACCAATTGCTAATTGCTGACTTTCATCAGAAATGAACAGCACACATCGACTATAGAGGACATAACTGACCACATCTGTTCCACTTCTCCCTTTTTGCCTTTTAAAATTTTACTATTAACTGGGAAAAAGTCTTTAGCTTGTCAGATTTTGAGCCTTCAATGTGAAACTGAGCATGAAGGAGTATCATGAAAAGTACTGAAGCTTTAAACCACTGTACCTTTGAGGTGTACTATAGTATCTGGCCTGAAATTATATTTTTAGTTAACTGAACTTAACAGAACAATCATCTGCTTCACATTCTGTCTGTATGTTTATACATATGTATGCACTATATGTGCCAGGCCTCTTACTTCCAGTGAAGGTCAATCTTAATGCTCCAGCAAACCAAGACATTTTAGACAACACCATGCTTCCAACTCTGTGGACCCAGTTTGGGGAAGAACCTTTTCTATTCCAGCATGACTGTGTCCCAGA
>JBBJLR010043683.1:0-12038 GCA_037577145.1 Brachypetersius gabonensis
GGCGCTGTGGAGAGCATCCTCACACAGAACATCACATCCTGGTGTGGGAATAGCTGTGTTCAGGACCGGAAAGCTCTTCAATACGTTTACAATACTCTGGTCACTTTTTCTACATTTCACTGCATGTTGTACTTGTATGACTACGCATGTGACGAATAAAGAATCTTGAATCTTAAATCTTGAAACACACCCCATCACAGCACACAGTGCAAACTGTTCTTTCTCTGCATTTAACCCAGTCACCAAGTAGGGGGCTGCCACCAATGAGGGGCGCCCGGGGAGCAGTGTTTGAATTTCGTGCTGTTCACACTGTGTGCTGTGGTGTGTTCATGTATGACAGAATCTTCACTTCCACAGGTTGACAGGGTGAGCCTAACCAGGGGTTGTGACAACTTGGTTGTAAAAAGCCCTATATACATTGAATTGAATAAACTAAGCTACAACCATACTAAAATTCTTGCTGCACAGTGCCTCTCATTTTTGAAATCCAAACTACATCCTTACACACAACTGGTAGCCTGGAAGCCTGAGTTGCGATTGGAGACCCCAGTAGAGATGGTGAGCAACTTTAAGTATCTTGGTGTTCAGCTCTCTGAGAACCTCACTCCATCCCAACACAACACACAAACACAAGGGTGAGGCAGCCCGGTTACCATTTGACATGGCTTGGGAGGTTTAGGGTCTCTCCTGCAATCCGAATCATTAAGGACCCATTAAGGACTCTTCCCATGCCTGCAAACAGTTCCACAGCCTTATGGCCAGGGCTATCAGACTCAAGAGGAGCTATTATCCTCAGGACATAAGGCTCCTCACCAGGACATTGCCTCACATTCACTCAACAGCTCTCACCCTACCCTAATACTCTCCATAAAAAGGTATATACTGGGCATATGCTGGTGGCTTGGGGGGTAGGGAGTTGCCCCTGCAATTAGAAGGCTATGGGTTCGAATTCTTGGACTGCCAGTGGTGAATGGCTTGAACGCAAGGAAGAATTTCACACTGTATGTTGTTGTGTGGCATGTTGACACATAACAGAAAATGGCCACTTTATGTGAACATACACACACATACATGTTTGCTTTCAGGAGACGGGTTACCCTCCCATTTTAATGCTCCAAGTCTTTTTTTACCCTGTATTAATAGAGGCTGTTGTTCAGCAATGTTGACAAAGCTCACTGTGAACTGCTCCTGTTAAAACCCTACAGTCCATGATGTTGGTAAACTTGCAGCTTGTCCTGGCAATCTTTCAGTAGCTGGTGATATCAGCTTTATTAGAGAGGAATCCGCTAAAGTCTATTTCCAGTGCTTATCTAGGTTAATAGTGTGAACAGCTGTTAGGGACAAGACAGAAACTCCAGCATGACTGCCAGACCTTCTGGATCATTCTGCAGGCTTCACTCACTTTTCTCTGGCCTGTGTCAATGCTGAAACCAAGACCAAGTCCTAAATCATTCTAATTTTTTTCTGCTATATTTCACTACATTAGGAATGTGTTATCTCCGAGCACCAGCATCACTTCAACCATTTTAGATAACTGTTTCTTGTACCTTTTTAAAACTTTTAAAAGTCAAAAAATCCAGATGCTTCTTTAATCCTGGGGTCAGTTCCTGATGCATTTTAAAGGCTGTTCTATGAAAAAAAAAATCAAATTTGCACAAATAGCTGTGTATGCCAGATGTGGTCAATCAGCAAAAAACAAAGTCCAAATTAAATTTCTTTAATTTGGCTCTAGGCCTGATGTTGCTAAGAAACACCATAAAGTTTCCATAAATACATCCCCCAAATTTCTCTCAGCATACTCAACATATTTCATCCAGGTTCTTCTTTTGGATGTGGTTTAGGATGTAGTATTACTTACTGTAGGGACACCAGGAAGGTTTATTGTGCCTAGGCTTATTTTCTGATTGGTCCACATCAAAGATGTGATTTGGGAAGATGAGCATAGACTGCCCTTTTTACCAATATCAGATTAACAGCAGGCCTGTAGTTAGAAAGTGACCAAAGATCGATGGAGCCTTTCTGTGCAAGAAATAAGTTGTTTGTTCAAGACACTGTTCTCTTTCTGTTTGTCTATATGAACAAAAGCATTGGGCCATGTGGCCATTACACCCCCAGGGACTTTAATGACATTGCTTTAAAAAATGTAAGCTTTGGTCCTCCTTTGCAGTTATAACAGCTTCTAGAAGGCCTGACTCACAATCTCCATTCCAGTTCATCCCAAAGTTGTGGGATGGGGCTGAGGTCTGAGCTCTGTGTAGGCCAGTCAAGTTTTTCCACACCTATTTCCTCCAGCCATGTCTTTATGGACCTTGCTTTGTGCACTGGGACACAGTCATGCTGGAATAGAAAAGGTTCCTCCCCAAACTGTGTCCACAAAGCTGGAAGCATGGCGTTCTCCAAAATGTCTTGGTATGCTGAAGCATTAAGATTGCCCTTCACTGGAAGTAGAGAGCCAAATCCTGAAAAACAGGTGTGTCCCAATATTTTTGTTCATATAGTGTATTTCTAACATCCCATTTGGGATCCTGTCATCCCTGTGATGATGCTCTACCGAATACGTCTGTTGTAGCTATGCTGAGACACACATATGTAAACTATGTGCCATAAATTTAAATAAAAGCATTGCAATGTATGGGTCCATTCTATAAGTTGATCTGATGTCATGCGGAATAAGACCCCTCTCTGGGTTACCATCCCCATCTAACTGGAAAACAGTGGAGGACAACTGGGTAAAAATAACTCATACATTTCCAGAAAAACCTTCAGCAACTGCAGCAGGCAGATCTATGTGGCATTCCTTCATGATCCACCTAAAAAGACCGCTAAACCCTGCCAATGGCAACTGGGAGCTTACACACATGCTGCATTTCTGGAGGCAAATCAAATAACAAAAACACAATAAAAAAGCACAACAAAGTCATTTAAAAAACTCCAAACATCTGCAGCTTTTCGCATCACAGGATGATTTCCAACATACGGAAAGATGTGCTAAATACGTAGCAGTAGACACACACACACACACACACACACACACACACACACCTACCTTTATTCCCTAGGCCAGTGGTCTCAGATAACTGCCCTGCCCTGTGACGTTACATCAGTGCTGTTAGGCTCGTTTGGGAGGTCCATCTTGGTCGGGGTACTTTAGGCAGAGGAATTTTAGAGCTAGGGTCATAGAGAAAGCAGAAAGGTTTGCGAGACAAGAGGTAAAGAGAGAGTGAGAGGTAAGGAGGGAGAAAACGAGAAGGAGTTACTTTCTCTGACTGTGGGCAAGTCATTGCTGGTGTCCTGCAGGTGAGCAGGTAAGGAAGCAGGAAGCATCTAGATTCGATTTTTGGAGTTTTTCCCAAACTGTCTTTTATGTCTACATCCAAAATGTTTTTGGATGTTTTGGCTACATCCTAACTATTCTAAGTCTATTGGTGAGAAGAGTACTAGCAATTAATTGGAAATCACCATCACCTCCTTCTCAAGCCTGATGGATAAGGGATACCCTTCACTTTATTAAACTAGAAAAGATAAGACTTTCTCTTAGAGGTTCCTCTGTTACGTTTCAGAGGGTATGGGGCTCCTTTTTCCATCTGGGTGAGAGGATGAATGTCTCACTCATTCCTGACTGAAGTGGCTCTTAGTATGCCTGGCTTTCTCTGTCATGTTTACTGTGATGTGTTTGATATGCTGCCTCTTCCTTTCATGTATGATATAGGATAGTGAGACGCTTCTTTTCCTTTCCTTTCTTTTTCCTTTGTTTTTAGTACTTGTTTTCCTTATTGTTATACTTTGTACATATCTATGTTGGTCCCTCGGATCTTGTGGGTTTTATACGGTACGCACCTGTAACTTGTTTTAACTTTTTTTTTTGGCAGTCATGGTTCTGTAAAGCCCAATACACAGAGTAAAAAAAAGTAAATTAAAAACATTTTAAAAATAAAATAAAAAGTAAAAAAGTAAAATAAAATCCTTCTATGCAGATTTATAGATAGATAAATATTATGTAATAAATATGTACATTTGAAAATAATGTATAATACATAAAATATAATAAACAAATAAATAATGACATAGATTAAAATAAAAAATCATACAAACAAATAAATAGCACACTATCTTGTACTGACAAGAGCACATTTAAAATAATGGCCAGTTCAAACTGGCACTGGCTCCCAAACGCAGAATTATTTTAACAAACTTTTAGCCCTTCAGGGTCTGACACTACGCAGTGTCTGTGAGGAGGGCTGCTAAAATCCTGTTGTTTTTTACTGGACAAGCCATTCTGCTTTTCTAACAATAAAATCCAAGGTGACAATACTTTGAACTTTGTCTTTAATGGCAACAGCAGTTTTTGACTCAGAATAAAAAGCTTTATAGTTTTCATGGTCAGCTGATTGCACCTTAGACTGTCTGAGAGAAGTTCATAAAGGTCAAAAGTTCTAGTAAAATAAAAAAACACACACTTGCAAACTGTGTGTGTGGATTTCACTTCCTTTTTAAAAGTGGGTGGAAGTGGTGCGCACACATTTCCACTCACGTACGTTGGGATAATTATAGGATAATTGTTGACCTTTGTGAGCTCATAAGCCCTGAACTACTATTATTATTCCATTTAAGGACACCACATTGTTTATTTGTTGATGCTTACCTTCTCCCTTAACAACAGTGTGATTTGAGGGGGCCGGTGTTTATGTAAGGCTGGCTGAAGCCAGGCTGTCAGTGAATGGATTGTAATGCCAGTTGTGCAGATGAGATGAGAATTTGAAACTCAAAAACAACAGGTGGGTTTAAACCTTGGCGTGACTTCCAGAGCGCTGATTAATCCACTATTTGTGTGTGAGAGTGTGTGTGTGACTGATAGTGGAAACATTTCAAACCTTCTTGTGTGTGTGATAATGGACACATCATCGATAGGACCATTTAAGGACCTACACAATAAACAAGCCTACATTAATCCACATTTAAATGCCTCCTACTTTTAACGTTGCTGAACCGACCAATAGAAATGGTCCACAAACATTTGGTTGCATCAACTTTTCAGGTTCTGCTCCAACAGCATCTTTATGCTTAAGCTGGAGATGGGTAGCCTGTGAATGTATGATGTTGTACAGGTACAGTGTAAAGCAACAGCTGGAATAATTTAATTTACAATCACACTCTTGGGGGCACATTAGTGGCCATAGACATGCTCACCATCCAAACGAGCAGTGAACCTTTTTCTGCGTTTTAATATGGAATGTTGATCTTGAAAAACATTTTCTCTGGGACTTTTTGCCCCTCCATCAGAGCTGTAGTAAAAATACATTTGCCCCGTAACACCCTGCACATACCTCTCCACCACAGATGTAGTAAAAATACGTTTTGAGCCAAAACCTTCTTACAATGATGGTAAAACATCTTTTTTTCTTTCTGTTCTAACGTATACGTATTAGAAGAGTTACAAAAATGATTTAGTATCAGTGATGATCTTTATTGACTCTCTCTCTCTCTCTCTCTCTCTCTCTCACACACTCTCTCTCTTTCTCTCAGACTCCTGCACACAGGGCAAAAGCACTCCACACCTCCTTGCGTCTCTCCCACCTGAGTTTTCTCCCTGCCCCTAAGTGAGACCCCAATCCTATCTGTGAGAGATGGACCGGTCCACGCAGGAGCTCTTTCTGAACTTTATGATCGTTCTGATCACGGTGCTTCTCATGTGGCTACTTGTCAAATCCTATCAGGAGTGAAAGAAGGGAGCGGCTGCAGCCCTGACCGCTCAGCCCTGCTTGTGATGCACAGCTAGAATGGGAGCATGTGGTGCAGCCAACCGCCCTGACCAGCTGATGGCAACTGGAGATGTGAGAGAAGGGCCGACAACTCAAGAAATGAAGAAATCAACCTCGAAATGTAGCATTTGAGTTATGTAAAAAGGTTAATGTTATAGATCTTAATGTAATTTTGCTTTGATATGCTTGCTCTTGGCTTTGTTGCACCACATAACGGTGTCTGTTTTCAGAGATTGCTTTAACCTTATAAATATAAGCCTAGGATCATTTAACATGTAATCATTTGTGCTTACACATCAGTTAAATAAAAACAAAACAAATCATGCCATGTTTCCTGTGTTTCTGTGACTCAGTGAAGTGAGAAGTGCTAGCGTAGAAGGAAATCAATAGAATACTCAAATATTAGTATTAAAACTGAAGAATGTTAGTGAGTAGGTGTCTGTTAGCAAACCAAGATTAGCTTCATTAAAGTCGGTGCCCCGTTTACACCTGGTCATTTAATGTGAAAAACAAAAGCCAATTAAGATTTCAGTTGTACAACAACACATGATCAGCTGATCAGATTGCCTAAATAATGTTTTATTAGTCATAAAATAAAACCTTTACATGGATACTTGCACATGAGCTTGGTCCAGGCTGTGGACTGGATATTTTGTAGGTAATGCTAGAACACCTTAGATCTTGTTTCAATGTTTTGGAAGCATGTTTACATTTCACCAACAGACAAGCATTATCTTCAGATATGGTAGTAAATGTTGCAACTACTGCAAAACTGTCCAAATGTGTGAACCTGTTAGATGTGTATATGCCATTAATTCAGTGCCTTAAAATAAACCCTGTTATTTCGCCGATTATGTAGTCTTGTATAGACACCACTCAACAGTTCAGAACTGCTTGCCATATTAATCAGTATCATTCATTTATATTAGTGGTGGTCTTAGATTAATTGTTTTAATCTAGATTAATCTCACTGTAATCTTGAAATTAATCTAGATTAAAATGGCTCATTTTAATTCTGCCGAAGGCATTCAGAATATGTGTTCTATGCAAATAATGACTAAAAGTAAGTCTTTGAGAACGGGTTTCTCAACTCCCAGCTCCCAACCCAACTTTGTGAATAGATTAACGGCGATATTTTTTTTATCGCCCGATAAGAGTCTCACTTTAATGCAGCATGTTAACGCCGATAACGGCCCACCACTAATTTATATACAATAATAACACATTTAAATACTGAAAAAAGTGTCATTTGTCATGTTTCAAGAATTTTTGGAACAATGACAAGGTTAAATGTAATATCCTCTAATAATGTCATAACATAATAATTTTGCATATGCATATGATACATCGATTTAGTCAATGTTTTATATTATTTATGAATTAATATTATCAACTGAAATAAATATTCTAACAACATATTTGGTTTTTAACATTATAAAATATATATTTACATGCACACTCACGCCCATACACAAATAAGTGTGTGTGTGTGTGTGTGTGTGTGTGTAAATATGTATAAATGCTTGGAATCAATGATTGTCCACTTCCTCCACATAAAGTTGACATGTTTGGTGTCCACATGTTCTATAGATGTAAAGTGTACAGGGTTTTATCTAGACATGTGTCTGATGTGCAGTTCAGAGAAATATGTGGCCATGCACAGAACATGCAAATTTTTTTCCCTACAGTGTTTGTAGTGGTTCAGTAGCCAGCACTATGTATGAGTGTGACTTCACTTCACTTCACTTTCTGCAGGCTCTGCTCTCCAGGGGTCTCGGTAGTGGTTGAAGCTTAGTGTCAGACAGTGAAACTCGGTGAGTGCTCGGGGCATGGGTGCCACCTCTTCCCACACGGAGCGCCCACTGTGGTACACCTGCACCTCATCCGTGATCTCATCCGGTGAGTAGTCCCCACCCAGGATGTAGATCCTGTCCCGCACGCCTATGGCCCCAGCATTGAAGCCGGCACACTCAAATGAGCCTTCGCCTTTCCACACAGACGTGTCCGGGCAAAAGCTGTACACCTTGTAAGTGGACAGGTCACAGAGGTACAGAGTCTCATTAATGGCCACAGCCTTGACAAGAGTGGCATGGAAGAACTGGCCGAACTCAGCCACTAGCTGACACCACTCATTGGTGATTGTGTCGTAGCGGAAGAAGCAGTCTAGGGATGGATTAAAGGCTTCAGACATCTCCAGCTCTGAGCCCAACACATAGAGCACGCTTCCACAGGCTGCTGCCTCTGGGAAATAGATCCGGCGGGGCAGCGGGCTAACAGATGTCCAGGTGTGGCACAGTGGGTCAAAGTACTCCACATCTGGCAGGCCTTGTACGCCCTGTGAGAGCCCACTAGATTTCCCACCAATCACGTACAGACGTCCCATGGTAGTGACTGTGGCATGCATGGTGCGCGCCTTCCCCATGGCAGGAGCAGAGATGAAGCTGCCTGTGACAGGACAATAACACCACACCTCATTTGTAGCTTCATGATGAGGCTCCGCGATATGCAGGCGCACAGTCCGGCAGCAGTTGCTCCGACAGCCTCCAGTCACAAACAGCTTCTCTGCAAAGCCAGCTAGGGATGATCCCGGCAGGTCAGTGAGTACTGCAGCATCCTGGGGCAACTCGCGCCAACGGTCGGCTGCCAGATCATAGCAGAATGCATGGGGGATCATGCCGTCGTCCTCTGTCTTGTGAACATAGATGTAGCAGGCTGTAGTGGATGGACGTGCATCTGGAAAGAAGCCGGAAAACTCCCTTGTCTGTTCTAGAGCTTCCCTCATCACCTGGGAACACTTCTCGTCATCCAGCAACAGGGACTCAGACTGGCCTATTTCCTCCAGGAGAACAGGGGGAAGCTGATGCAGTCGGACATGGGAGAGAAGCTCTGGAAGCGAGGGGCAGCGCCTCTGCAGGTCATGCCGGGTCCAGCGCAAAAGGGATAGCAGCACACTTTCCTCATCTGGGACACTGAGGGAGTCTGCCAGCAGACAGCGCTCCAGAACCCATGCTGGCATCTCCAGGAAGTCCGGGCCGGATGAGAGCATGTGGAAGTTTGCAACAACGAACTCAGTGGCACGACGGAGAAGGTGAGTTGAGCCGTAGCCCTCAGCGAGGGCCAGTAGGTGAAGGCAATTAGAAAGGCTTAGGGTTTGGACCAGGAAGTCACTGCAGGCACGAGAGAGCACGCTCACCTGCAAGTACATGGTAATTTCATTATTGTTATTGTTATTGTCATTATTATAAAACAATAATTGATCACACTACTAATACAGTAACTTTGACTGCCTTCATATAAATATTAAGAAACATAAGTAATTGTTACACAGCAGAACCACGTTACAGCAAGACCACCATTATGATGTATTTATCAATGGTTTATTTTTATTAAAGACTTAATGATTATGAAAATAAATACAAAAATGGCACTGGTTACATGTAAAGAATATAACTATGTTTTGCAGCTGGCAAATATAATGCTGGTTGATGGAGAAGACCAAGTAACCTGGAGGTCCTGGAGGGCCGGTGTCCAGCACAGTTTGCTGATGCCCTGCTCAAACATACCTGGATCAACTCGCCTGGTAATTTCCATGTTTAGCATGTACTGACAAGAGTATTGATGAGGTGTATTCTCATCTCCCTCACCTGCAGAAAGGATGCCAGTTGGAAGAGCATGTCTACATTATCATCCACAATCTCAATCTCCCCCGAGTAGGCAAAGTCCAGGAAGGCATGTACAGCTTGCGGAGACAGGTTGCTCAGGGTAACTGTGCCATCGTCACGTTCACGCATGTTCACTTCAAACATGGCTCTGGGAAGGAAATACAGTAAACATACAGTTATGTCTTGCTATGACATTTTAAGGAGCTCAATACAATTATGCAGTCAGACACTTAACAACTCTTGGGTTGTATATCGCCATTCAGAGTGCCATCTACTGGCACTTAGTAAAACAACAACCAGCATTCATACCCCACCCCCCCCTTATTGAAAAAAACTCTTTTGCTCTTAACCTTCACCAAGTGGGTAATTAAACTTCACTTTACATGTGTTAAGAATGCTAACAATGTGTAATCATCCATCCATTATCCAGAGGTAGGGGGATAGACTGCTCCTTCTACTTGCACTCTTTTTAAATTTCCGGATATTTTAATTAAAATTTTCTTATAGTTTATAATGTTTGCACAGCCAGTAAGGAGCGGTTCAGGATACATTTCACTGTGTGTTGTACTTGTATGACTATGCATGTGACGAATAAAGAATCTTGAATCTTGAATCTTGAATCCTAGCCTTGAGGCAGTTCCAGAGATTATCCTGCCCTCCTTTGGAAAGGATTTGCTACAAAATCTACATACAGTTCATATACATGTCCTGTAGGGCCTGTATATGAAATGTAGCATGTATGTATGTATGTCCAACCTCCTGGTTCCCGATTCAGAAGCAGTAGGAAGGGAGAGAGTGATGAGTGTATGTCACACTTGTCCTTTTTGTTCACTTCATTCATTCATTAAATAAACTGAACAGCTGAGAGAAGAGACCCATAGCAGGAATACAATGTTGGAGACCAGTTGCAGGAACACTTCAAATGGTACATAAAGATCTCTGCAATCATGGAAGTGGGTTTATGATGGTGAATAATGGTAGATAAATTTAATATTTAGGTTTCAGGCTCCTTCTGTAGAAGCCACAACATGAAAGTATGTCTGACCTGAAGAAGTCGCTGCAGGCAGCAAGGACGCAGCGATGACAGGGGAGTGTCTCATTCTGCACGTGGATGCTGAAGTCAAACAGCACGCCTCTGTCGCGGAAACCGCGGAGCACACTCAGTATCTGCTGCCCGTGGGTTTCAGACACCAGCACCATAGAGCGCCGCTCAGAAACACCTTTATACACGTTCATCCTGCTGCCAGGCCTGCGCTCCTCTCTCTGTCCATCCATCGCCATGGCAACCTTCAGCAAAAAGCCATAAAGAGTGTGTCAGAATGTGTTTTCTGTGTACAAAATATTTTTTTCTGCTACTGTGGCACCTAAAACTGTTTCTATATTTTCCAGCATTTCCTGTGATATCAGGGTATTAAAGCTTGTCACCCCTTTGCTGCAGTAACAGCCTTTACCTATATGGGAGGGCCTTATAGATGTTTGAACATTGCTGTATGGACTTGATTGTGTTACGCCACAAATTTGAACTTTAATTTACCCGCCTGTCCGGCTATGAGTACCGGAATTCCTGCATCCTGCTTATTCCCATCAAACACAGATGGATCACAGACTCCACCTCATCCAAAAGGTACTAAATGGAGCTCTAAGAAAACACAGCCCCGCTGCTCCACCACCCAAAGTTGTTTTTGTGGGAACAAAACTACATTTAACAGAAGATTTTGAAAAATCTTTTCTTGTTTAGGTGTGTTGTATCTCCCAGTGTTGTGTAAATATCCATACGTCTAAGAATGTTACAAACACAAAAAGGCTTTCACAGGATGTTACGTGACTGTACCGGTCCTGGGGCTAATTATTTACATTATTTTAGATTCTATGTAAAAAGCCTACAAGTCACATGTCTGACAGTCTGTTATCAGCGATATGTTAAAGTGTGAAGTTGAGTCCTGCTGATGGACTGGAGTGAATCTTCATCCTACCCTGGTGTGTTAGGAGCTCCTCCTCGGCCCAGTAGCTCTGCAGAGCCCCGACACATTCAGTGGCAGCATGCCAGGACAGAACAGTGCAGAAAAGAGAAGAGCAGAACCACAAACAGAACCAGCATCAGAAGTACGCTCTGCTGCCCCTCGTGTCTCACCAGACATCACTGTGTCCGACCATCTCTGCTCCTCTTCTCCTGCACTGCTGAGAGTCACAGAGAGGAACACACGGAGACGCTGTGTGTGAATCTGAGGGAAGGCCGGGTGAAGGACGGAGGTGTGTGTGTGTGTGTGTTTGTGTGTGTGGATGATCAGCTCTTCAGCACCGCGGACAGCGGGCAGACCTCCGGATAGGGCGGGGCTAGGAAACAGCGTGACCGCGCGGCAGTGACGTAGGAGTCAAAATATTAGTAAATGTCACCAAATCCTGTACACTGGAAAAAGAGGCTGAAAGTTTTCTTGACTAAAAGTGTCTCAGTCAAAGCACTTACTATTTTACTTACTATATCTTAAACCTAATAAGAAAGAACCATTATTAGATTGCTGTATTCTAGTATAATAATAATAATAATAATAATAATAATAATAATAATAATAATAATAATAATTTTATTTATAAATAAATGCAATGACAAATATATACA
>JBBJLR010043694.1:0-12038 GCA_037577145.1 Brachypetersius gabonensis
ACACACACACACACACACACACACACACACACACACACACACACACACACACACACACACACACACACACTTCTGACAATCTCTGGATCATTGCTGGAAAAGCACAATGACTGACAAATGCACAAGCAGACACCTGTCATCACCAAGTGTGTGTGTGTGGACCATGGCCCATTGTAGTTCAGAAACAGCTGTTAGTGTGCGGGGTGGGGGGCAGTCCCTTTAAATCATTACATTTGGAGATCATGCTGGACAAGACCATTTTTTACATTTCTACAGATCTCAAAACCTTTACTACAATTGTCAACACCAAAGGTGTAAGTGTATTTCTGTAAAACAATTACTACATTTTGAACATTTTGAAAGCTATTTTTATTACGAGAAATGAACACTTGACTACTCTACAGCAAGGACTGTGTTGCCAAAAGCTACACGTTTTTACTCCAAAACCAAATTGAAACCATATTGAATGTTGTTAATTTGTTAATTTTCTAACTGAAAAGTCCACTGTGGCAACACTCCAGCATATTTGATCTATTATGACATAATCTATTATGTTTATTTGCTGAATACAGTAGACACATAAACATCAGAACTGGACCATGGAGTTATGAAAGAGGGCAATCTGGTGAATCATGTTTTACTTTTGATCATTTTGATAACTGTGTGTGTTGCCTGGGAAGGAAATGTCACCCGGATGCACTGTGGGAAGGATGCAACCCAGCGGAGGCAGTGTGATACTCGCGGCAATGTTCTGCTGGGAAACCTTGTGCCCTGAAGTACTGCTAATCGACTCTTAGCTTCCATTTAATTGCCACGATATCTTGTTGCATCCAGTGGTGGTTGAATGGAGGATGAAAGCTGCTTGTTTGGAATAATGACCTTGGTTAATGGAGATAGATGGTGGTGAGATGCTATTGCTAATAATACACACAGCGCCCAGCTTGAAGGCCTCTCAGGAGAGGTGCTATCTATTGATTCTACCTGCCAGTGGTGGAGTGAAAAAGGGCAACAACTTTATTTCCAAGGTGCCCATGACAACCACAGACCAGGCAGAGTAATTACGATGAACAAAGCCTTGTCAAAAATCTCTCTCTTAAGAGCAGGTGGGCTGATAATGACTGGGCTTGTTTGAACTGAATGAACATTTAGACATCTTTAGCAAGGAGCTCTCTCTCTCTCTCTCTCTCTCTAACTCTCTCTCTCCCTTTTAGCACATCTCCGCTGGAGAACACACACAAAGAGATTCTCAACCTTGCTGGAGAGCTTACACTTCTCTGGCTTAATCAGCCCTGTAAGTGCCAGAAGCCCACTTTTAACACCCCACCCCCCCCTCCCACAACTTACCCTTTCTTTTGTACAAACACACACACACCCTAACACACGCACACATATACACATACACTGAATGACTGTTACTAAACAGTAACAAACAGGTTATGACAGCAGCCTAAAATGAATAGAAATGGCACTTTTCCACTGGCTGAAGGAACTGTGTTTTACCAATACAAATAAAGTGTCCAGTAGCCAAGATGCTCGACGGCAAGACTGAAAGTGGGCCGCAGTCAAACTTGCTACATCACAGACTTTTTTAACTGTCCATGCAAAAATAACAACAATGGCGATACAAACTAATTACTGGGAAGGGTTACATTTTCATCTCATGGCTAAACAGTGCAGTGACAACACGACTTTCAATCATAAAAGACCACAATAACACAATAAGCTACCTGACCATTCCAACAAGGCACTGCATTTAAATACATGGACTTTAATATGGAGCCCCACCCCTTTTACCGCTATTACACTTACCCTCTTCTTGGGAGGCTTTCCACAAGATTTTGGGATTTCTGTGGGAAATTGTGCCCATTCATTCTGTAGAACAGATATGAGGTCAGGCACAATCTCGGCCAAACCCTGAAAACAGGTGTGTCCCAATTCTTTTGTCCACATAGTGTACTACCCTTTATTTTTAGTGCTTGTTTAATGCCCTCTCTAACATACCCTCTTCAGTTTTTCTGACAGAAAAACGTTCCACTGGTTCGACTCCGTGGACGTGGTTTTGGTGTGGGGAGAGGACTGCGCTCCTGATGTGTCAGAAACTCTGTTCCCAGGCTGAGATACGCTGGAAAACCAAGACATGCTGCAAGTTCTTTACCATCGCAGTACTTTTCAGGTACAGCAGTTACTGTATGCCTCTTTCCATATAAGCCTATTCATATTTGAACTAATTTCAGCATTTCTTATTTTTTGATTTGTCTAATGATTTTGTTTAATGACAGCAGGACTTTGAGCTGACCTGGATGACACAAGGTCATGAAAAAGCTTCTGATGAATGGAAGCCACCTAAGAGTCATCTGAAAGGATAAGACATTTTTTTTACCTTTTCATACAAAGACCATAATGTTTGTCAGGGTCACGGATGTGCTTACATTTTAAGATGACTATTGTGTAATAGAAACGCCAACCTTGAGGGCTCCCTAGTAACATGACCGCTCCAGCCAATTGGCAGTTAGTGTTCTTCTCCACATTGTCCAGTGCGAGATGTCACTTTCAGACGATGGCTTGTAGACAACACATGCCAGATTTCCTCCTCCCAGCGTTGGTGGCATCCTGTGATGGGAAGTCCAAGCAACTTGGTGGAATGGGAGGCCCTTAAATTGTCCAGAAAGTTGTGGGTACCCTGTACTTGCACTGGCCAACTTATTAGAAACACTGACATTTTCCATGCACTAACACTCACTGGTCACTTAATTAGAAATACTTACTTTCCTCCTATTCACTTGTGACTATCACACTGACAGTTAACATTATTAAAAATGAATTAAGTGACCAGGATTATTTGCAGAGCAGCTTTCGTTTATGTTCAATTTGCTTTCCATACTGACAGCTTTCAGTCTGCTACAATAACTTCTCATCAATTTCAAATCAGAACAATGCACTTCCTGATAACAAATGGAAATTAGATATAGAACCTGGACTCTGAGCCTCACTTTTTGCCAAAGCTCCTGAGAAGGATTTGTTGTACTGAAATGGTCATAATGGTTCGCACTCTTCTGAGAAGAAAGAGGTCGAGGTTGAGATGTCTGTTGAAATGTTATGTGCTGTGTTGGTAAAGGTCATCTCTTCATCTCTTATAGAAACCTTATTGTTGTGCCGATCAGGCAAGTGGTGCAATAGCGCTTGTGTGTGTGTGTGTCCATCTTTTACACATCTGTCATAATTGATAAAACTAGCCTGCCCCAAAGGTCACTATTGTATTAACAGTCTTCACCCCACCCCTCCTCCACACACACATACACACAGATTATGAATTACAACATTACACTGATAACAGTGAGCCACTGTTTATACACCAGTGCATATTTGATGGTGTAAGTGGCCAAATTCCATTTTTCTGCAACATAAATAACAGTCTGGGTCAGATTTTTTATGTGAAATTAGTTTAGCTGCATGAACACAAATGACCTATCATTGTTTTTGCTAACAATGTCTAGCCAAATTAGTTTCGGCTCAGAACAGTTTTTTTGGGGGGTGGGGGGGTGGGTAGAGATATTATGCATTATATGGCAGAAATGAAGGAATAAAGCTAATCATCTCTGTGTTATCCCCTAAATATTTGAAGAACTTTACAAGAGATAAAAACACTTTTTACTTTTAATATGAGTTCATGTAAATATAATATTCATTTCTTTTGGTTAATTAATTTGCATTAACGTTAACGCAATTAACGTTGCACAACTTAAAGGGCAGCCGTTTTGTTCAAATGATGTAGACAATAATACAATAATAAAAATATTAATGTCTTTCTTTGGGAATTGAAAGACAAAAATACCACCTTGAGTCCACGTGAAAGATTAATTAATAATTTTAATAAATTAATATACATTTGAATTTATTAACCCCTATAGTCACACGTGAACACAGCACAATGTGAAATTCCTTCTCTGCATTTAACCCATTCAACAAATGTAGCAGTGAGCTGCCGCCAGTAAGGGGCGCGGCAAGCAGTGTAGTGGATGGGATTGAACCTCAACAGTGTGACGTCCACAGGGCAGCCATCAGAGGTTTATGGGACTCTTCTTTTGATGTATGTGTATGGTTGTGTCGAGTCTTAGTGTCAGGTGTCCTGTTTTGTCATTAAGTGATTATGTTTCATGATTGGTTCATGTTTGAGTGGGGTTTTGTATTTAAGTTCTATGTGTTTGTATTCCAGTGGCTGGTCAAGTCTCACCCTGATCCTCACCTTCCCTGATCCTCCTGTTTCCTATTTGTAGTTTGCTTTTGTGTTCTAAGGTCCTCGTACCTGTTTTAGTTATGTATGTAGAGTCTAAGGTACCTGTTTTAGTTATGTATGTAGAGTCTAAGGTACCTGTTTTAGTTATGTATGCAGAGTCTGTGTCCTTTGTAATAAACATCTAGCAAATGGAACCCGCCTGCTTGCGCCTCACCTCACTTCCCCGAGCACCCGACATGACAACCAGTTGGGATTCAAACCCCAGTCTTTTGATTGCAGGGCCAACGCCCAAACCAAGAGGCCATCCATCTGAAATAGAACAATTATGTTGATTATGCTGAATGGGCTAGTGGTTAGGGCTATTACAACTTATTTTGATGAAAATCACACTTTATTAACACTAAAGCTTGAGAGTTTTTTTAGAACATGGGGAATTCAGTATCAGATTTTTTTCAAAACACCTCCGTTTAGAGTGTAGCGTTCATTTCAAATGATTTTGTAGGTATGATCACACACAGATCAGGTATAATTTTGCATTTTCAGATAAACATGACGAGCTAAAACAGTTTGCAGGCTTCAGCTTAAAAGTTATTAGAAAGTACACATACTTTATTATTGTACATTTTTCAGTTATGTTACTTTATTAAGGTTTTTCCATCTTTTGGCTCTTTTCCTGTCTCTTTCACATCTTAATTTCATTCCACTACTTTTATATGAGAACGAGATGCATAAATCAAACCAGGCCCTTTTCTAAAAACTGTACATTTAAGCAGTACAGAAACTGTAACTAGGTTTGAGTATCTCTCCAGCAAGCTTTCAGATGATATTCAAGGAATTTGAATGTTTTTGTTAGTAATATTATTCTAGTTCTAGTTCTAAGTCTAGTTTTGGTATACACCACTTCTAGGTAATGAGTTCCTTAGCTTCGTTACCGTTAACTGTCCTGTCCTACTGACCTTGTAAGTGCACCTTATAGTTTACGGTTACAGACTGTAGTCCATTTGTTTCTCGGCATTATTCAATAGTCCCCTTTTACCTCCACAGGACCACCAGTGAGCAGCTATTATTGAGTAGCTGTGGATCATTTTAGTAGAAGTGACACTGGCAGTGACAGTGTGTGTGTCTGTGTGCACTAAGTGGCTCCCACACAACAGTGCTGCTGGAGTTTTTAAATACTGTGTCCACCCTATTAGTCACGTTTAACCCGCTGGTCCACCTTAAAGATGGATGGCAATTCATTTGATGCACATTGTTCTACATGCATTGTTTGCATCCTCTTACCAAACAATACATCCTTTTTACTTCTTTGTGGTACTGGTTAGATCATATTTTTATTCATTCATCATTACATTTGCATACATGCACTATATGGACAAAAGTATAGGGACACCTGACCATTCCACCAAGGCACTGCATTTAAATACATGGACTTTAATATGGAGTTGGTCCCCTCTTTGCAGCAGTACACTTACCCTCTTCTTGGAAGGCTTTCCACAAGATGTTTGGCGTTTTGTGGAAAATTGTGCCCATTCATTCTGTTTATGAGGTCAGGCACAATCTCCATTCCAGTTAATTCAAAGTAAGGGACCTAACCCAAACCCTGAAAACAGGTGTGTCCCAATACTTTTGTCCAAATAGTGGACTACCCTTTATTTTTAGTGCTCGTTTAATGCACATATGCCCTCTTCACTTTTTCTGAGTTTTATTCGAAGACGGTCTAATCTGCAGGATGCCGATGTTAGCTTGACTGAGAGATTAATGATTGCTCTTTTCAAGCCTTTTTCAAACTGCAGTGGTGCAGCTTTACAGACAGGCAATAATCATTAACTCACATTTGACAGCTCCTCCGAGCACTACATATAAAAATGAGCCTTGATCAATCCATACATGTAAACATTATTCTAATTGAAACCCAGAGATGAAAAACATCGCTTCCCCACCGTTTCTCTTTTTTCTCATTTCAGTAGTCGCCATTTTTTATCTCATTTCTTTTATTGTGGAGTAGCGATGGCAGTTTTTGTATTTGTAGCATACAGGTCATTTAATTCAGTAAATATGTTTGTTCTGGTTCATGTGAGAGTATGCAACCCGTTAATCATGTTAATGTCAAGTCACTGCTCTGGTGTTAAATTATAATGTGAGAATTATATTCTTAGATATAAAATGCGGGCACCATAATGGCATAGTAGTCAGTGTGTCGCCTCACAGCGAGTTCAATTCTCACTTGGAAAGGGTCCTTTCTATGTGGAGTTTGTATGTTCTCCCCATGTCTGCGTGATGGACTGGAAATTGGTCATGCGATTGCCGGGATAGGCACTCATTTGGGATTCTGGTTAAGATAAGTGTTGATAGATCATGATGGATTTATTCATACCTGTGTTAGCTTAATATTGGTACTTTACAATTCAGGAATCACTCAAGTTTCAGGACAGCGGGAGAATCAGAAAAGAGTTCTAAGTAGAAAGTAGTGTAACAAGATGCAAGCTTACTCAGAAAAGCAAGTGTGAGTGTGCTCGGGTCCAAGTCAAGTGTCAAGTCTTTAGTCCCGAATTAACAAATTTAGAAGTATAATTTTTTCATACAATTCATACAGGTGCCATACAATTTTCACACATTTAGAGCTAAATGTGTTAAAAAAAAACAAAAACAGTGTTATGTTTTGGTACAGCTTCTTGCGTAAATGTTAAATCTTTCGTCTAAATGTTAAATATAAATATAAATCTTAAATCTTAAATCTAAATGTTAAACTCTAACTGTAGGATTTAATTGTAGCACTTTTACAAGCGGCGACCCTAAATGGTGCCGTTTGTAAAAACAGCTTAACAAACTTAGTGGTGCCATTTTCACACATTTATACAGGTTAAATGGGTTAAAAAACGAAATCTCTAAATTTAAATGTTGCACTTTTACAAACGGTGACTCTAAGGGGGTTCTCCACTGACTGGTACCAGCTCAGTTTGGTTCAGTTCGGTTCTACTCTGTTCAGTTTGCTTTCAGATCTTCAGTTTTCCACTACAACTGGTTGCTATAGTGACCAAACATTCTGAGCAGCGGCACGAGCTGAGCCTCTAAGCTGAGGTAACCAACCCAGCATCATTAGTCGTAAACCAGGTACCAGATTTTATGGGGGATGTAATGTCTCCTCAGAAATGAGAACAGTTTGAGTTTGGACTTTGTGAGCTTTGTTGGTTGTAAATAAACTATCACGTTTTGGAACTTTAGCTGCTGCTGTGTCTTTCCACCCTCAGCCCGCCATGACAGATGACCATGCCAAACATCGAGACACAGCAGCGGGTTCCCACCAAAGAAAGGACTGGAAAAGGCAGCAAGCGATCGTAGCAATGAATACCTGTGAAGGGAATAGTTTTTCACAGTGCGCATTGAGAGACTTCTGAGAAAACTCGCGCACCTGCTCATTGCTCGAGATGTGGCTCGCTGGAGTCAGGTAGGGCCACTGTGTAGTAAAGCGGAGAGGAAGCAGGCAAGGGAGCCTGCCGTGAGCACTCAGGCAAGGGCGCCGAAGTGGAGTGCTCTTCCGGTCCTCCCACTGGGGCTTGTGCACCCACAACCAAGAGGAAGGAAGCAGGCAAAGGGGCCTGCACGGGGTATTCAGGCAGGAAGGAGTACTCTTTCGTTTCTTCCACTGGGGAAAGGGTCACAGAAGCCCAAGAAGAAAGCGGCTGACCTGGTAGGGCCGTTCGTCGAGAGAGCGGCGTGCCAGCGGTCCTCCAACAGAACATCCACCTGCCAGCTGTCGATGCTTCAGCCGGGGCTGAGCTCGCCCCCACAGCCAGAAGTCCAGTCTCCTGTCCCCGTGCCACGGTTCAAGCGGCCTATGCCCGCTCCCCGGTTGAGGCAGTCAGCTCCTGGGGTTTTAGCAGGGAGCATAGGGGCTTGTAAAACAGTGGACAGGTCAGGTTCAGGGACCCCCAGTGATAAGGTCCCCTACTCCAAGACACAAGCCGCCCGTGCCAGCTCCCCGGCTGAAGACGTCAGCTCCAGGGTATGTAGCAGTTAGCATGGGGGCTTCAGAAGCCTTGCACAGGGCAGGGTTAGGGTCGGAGACGCTGCCTGCAGTAAGGTTCCCTGAACTCAATCCTAGACACAGGCCACCCATGCCGGCTCCCCGGCTGAAGCAGTCAGCTAACGGGTCAGAAGCAGAACGCATTGGGACTTCAGAAGCATTGGAAAGGTCAGGGTTAGAATCAAGATGCTGGGCAGGACTAGCTCATGTTCAGGTGCAGGGGTATTAGACAGCCCATTAGCTGTAAGCCCTGTAGAAATTAGCCTTGTAACAGTTAGCATTATAGCTCTTAGCCCTGAACTGTTAGGGTTGCTAGGGTTGATTAGAGAAATCTCAAAGCTCTTCCTAGCATTCCCACAGTTCAGTGGCTCTGTACACCCAGTTGGCCCCAGCGTAGGGCCTAGTGTCGTGGACAGCCCTAGCATAGGGTCAGGTGGTATGGTTAGCCCTAGCATAGTGTCAGGTGTTATGGTTAGCCCTAGTTTAGGGTCAGGTGTAAGGGTAAGCCCCAGAGTAGGGCCAGGCTTCCAGGATAGCCCTAGTGAAGGGCCAGGGTGTGTGGTGAGCTCTAGTGTAGGGTCAGTTAGGTGTGGTAGAGCTCCCCGGCAGGAACCTGTACCCCCGTCAGGTCAAGAAGTGGATTTTACAGGGTTAAGGAGACCCGTCGCCGCTACTGCGGGTCGGGGATCTTTCCCTGAATTTTTTGGGGGAGGTACTTGTGTATGCAGGTGGGCAGTGGAGCTCCATGGAGGAGTTACCCGGAGTGGAGCTCCAACCCGAACAATGAGAGTAGACTTCCGGAAGGAGGCCTAACCCATGGGACGGGTAGTGTGCCAGCTGCTGAAGGCCTGCTGGGAGGAGGACTGGTGCTGGGTGAAGTAAGTAGGTCCAGGAACGGGGCTTAAGTATGGATTAAAGTTCTCCATCGCTATGACGGATTTCCGTCAACTGAGGGCACTAAAGATTAATAATGAGATTGAGACAGAGCCAAAGGGAAAAAATGGGGAGCGAGGGGTCTGAACAAGCTTCAGCAGACAAAGTTCTGGAAAGGCTGTATTTTTCTTTGCTTTAGTTACAATTTAATTATTTTTCCTAAAATAAAAATAAACATTATGGTTTTGGCAGTTCTCTTAAACATTGATGGCTGCGGAGTAGCCTACTGGCTGCGAGCTGTTTCTCGACGCTTGTTTAAGATGCCAAACTTCATAGTAAGAGAAAATAATTCCCTAGCATTTAGTGCCACATCAATCTCAAAGGCTTTTAATGTCCCAAAACAAAGACAAGATCTGCAAAAGGGGGCTCCGGTGTCATGAGTGCTGCGAGAGCCTATGCTCCATTAAAAATAAATAAATAACAGCACGCCACCAGTCAGAAGCTAGCTATAAGGCTAATGTTAGATCTCTCCAGCATATATCCTCATTGCCTGGTGCAACAACCACCACGACGAAGGCTTGTGCTTCTATGGCTGTCCTTTACTGTACAGACTGATCCATGGGTCAGTCCGTGTTCTTGCTGTTAACAGAGGAATGTCAATGGGTAGTGGTGTTGTGTTGTTCACGAACAATTCGTTCAAAAGAATGAATCTTGTAAGTAAACGTACTGAAGTGAACGTCGGTTTAGAACGATCACCTAAAATACACCGCTCAGACGCGTTCCGGCTTTCAGACTGGCTTCGAGGGGCATATCCCCTGATGCTCTTTCGGCTTTGCTGTTGGTCCTCAAGCTGGTTCTCTGTTAAAAGCCGGTGTGATGGCTCCTGCTCACTGGATCTGAGCCTGGCCCCCTCGTCATCACACAACGTGTTCAGCGTCGTCAGAGAGAAAGAACTGTGGAGAGAAGCCTGAGCCGTATAGAGCAGACGAGACACAAGGGTGTACTGCACTGGCTGCGGTAGTCTATCCCTCTCTCTCTCTCTCTCTCTCTCTCTCTCTCTCTCTCTCTCTCTCTCTCTCTCTCTCTCTGTTTCCCATGCAGGAGTGAATCTGTGTCTCGAGTGATCACATGGGATGGTCTTCCGACCTTACTGGGATCTGAGCACAGGAACAGAGGATAATACGAGAGAAGCGTCTGAAGGTCGCGGACCGAGAGACGGTCCTCAGAGGAAACAACGAGACTGAGAAAGTCCCGAGGAGTGTGGAGAGTCCTCAAGCAGTAACGCTCCTCAGGAATGAGAACAGTTTGAGTTTGGACTTTGTGAGCTTTGTTGGTTGTAAATAAACTATCACGCTTTCCACCCTCAGCCCGCCATGAGGGGGGATTTCCACTGACTGGTACCTGTTTCAGTTCGGTTCAACTCTACCCACTTTTTTTGCTTTTCCTGGTACCCAGTACCATTCTTGGTACCACCTTGGCTGAGATTCCAAGTGTGCTGAATCGATACTAAATGATGACGTGTACATATTGGAGGTTACTGATTGGTGGTCGCTATGGTTATGCCAGTGTTGTTGAATGAACATTAGCATTAGCGTTAGCATTTACGTTAGCCTAATGTTGCTAATACCAATTGTCTCTGTTTTGTGGCAAACAGCCACAAACCAAGGATAAGAATAAAACCTCTCTGATTTCATCCATGCTGGTGAATGTAATGATACCGGGTTGTTTACCTCAGCTTAGAGTGCTCCGCTCGGGCTGCTGCTCAGAATGTTTGGTTGCTATAGCAATTAGTTGTAGTGGAAAACTGTAGTTCCAAAACCAAAATGAACAGAGTAGAACCGAACTGAACCGAACCGAGCTGGTACCACTCAGTCGAGAACCCCCTTGAAGGTGGGAATTTGAGCTGTAAATGTTGGGCTCTAAATGTTTAGAAGAAATGCCAATTGGCCATGCCCCGTGATTACAATTGGCTGTTACTTAGCAGGGGGCGGGACTACTTGCTGTGAAATGCCCTCACCAACATGGAGGATTTTCCCTAAATGATCTTAAATCTAAATGTTAAATATGAAAAATATATCTCTAATGTGAAACTCCACAGTTAGATAGGGCTCAGTGTCACCTTCACTTTCAGTGACCCCTTGCATAATAGCCTCCAGAGATCCGGAGTTATTAGCCAAAAACCGTTCACCTTGGACAAAAGTAATGGCTTTTTGACTGATTGCCGGAGGCTATTATGGCAAAGCAGGGGTCGTTGGAAAGAGTGCAGAATATAAATAAATAATTCCATGAACAAGCCAGTCTGAAATTAGTATAGACCATGTTTATACTATTGTTAATGTGTTACCTAGTATTTACTTAAGTAATTTAAATGGCTGCTTGTTGTCACGCATGAACACACCACAGCACAGCACACAGTGAACAATATGAAATTCTTTCTCTGTATTTAATCCATTCACCAAGTACAGCAGTGGGCAGCCAGGAACATAGCACCTGGGGAACAATGTGTGGGGACGGTAACTTGCTCAAGGGTTTTTTTGTTTGTTTATTTTAAACAGAAATTCCCCCAAAAATAGCACTTTCTCAGTAAAAGAACATTCAGCCTCATGCAGCATAAGCTTGTGCTTGTTTAAAAGAAATGAATTTCACTTAAGGCCTCCCAAAACATCCACCCGCACACACTCATATAAACTTTTCATACTTAGCAATGATGTCAGTGCAGCACGCTGAACACATTCATCATCAGTTAATTCATAATAGGCTCTAACCAATGAACAACTACAGGGGACCCATTTATCACTATGCAGATCAATTTTCATGATTCTTTCTCTGTCTCATTCACACACACACACACACACACACACACACACACACACACACACACACACACACACACACACACACACACAC
>JBBJLR010043779.1:0-12031 GCA_037577145.1 Brachypetersius gabonensis
ACCAACCGCGCCCGGGCACAGAGCCTCACACTAGCCAAACCAACCGCGCCCGGGCACAGAGCCTCACACTAGTCACACCAACCGCGCCCTGGCACAGAGCCTCACACTAGTCAAACCAACCGTGCGAATAGGACATAAATGCACACTGTACTGTAGCTACAGAAAAATATACCTCTTAAAAGGTACAAAAACAGCCTGATTATTTCTAAGGGATGAAGAAAGTTAAGTTAGTACATAAAGTGGACTTCAGAAAATAAAAAAAGCATAATTATAAATACACACACAACAGATGTGGTATACAGGCCATTTTAGACTAAATGACAACGAGCAAATAACTTACTGTTACTGCAGAGGATAGAGGATAAATATCTGTAACGGTAGATTTGATAAACAGTGATAATGGTGTGTGGAGTTACCTTAAATGCCCAATAATAACCTACGTTTTTGTTGTTTTAGGAAGTATTGTGGCATCAAGATTCAGAAATTACTTCACTTAGGTCTTAATTTAGCCTCCTGCAAATAGACGTGCAGCGCAGGGGCAGGTTTCAAGCATGCAGCGCATTTTCTGCATTTTATCCCGTCGCCGATCTCTTGCACATGACCTGCTCGCCCCGGACATTTGCTTCCAAACGCAAAGGGCCTGCAGCGAGAGCCGTACCAACAAAGCACTTATTCTGGCTCCTGACGTGTTATTCAGCATTAAGTACCACGAGGTCAGCAGAAACTGGCAACTTTTTCCCAGCTCCACGCTCTCTAGCACAGTTATGACAAATTTGCACTTTCCTTATTATTTGTTTTCAAACCAAAAAGCATCAAAATAGAGAAGAACAGAGCCTAACAGAGTGAAAGGAGCCCAGTTCCATACGTGACTCAGTACAGACAAAAGGGAACTCCACTAATTTTCCAAAATTCCTCTATAATTAAGTGGTTAAGATGTAGGGCTGCACAATATATTGCAAATTTACCGTCATCGCGATACCAACATGCGCAATATCCATATCGCCAAAGATTGACTGAACTGCAATAAATAGTGTTTTTCCAAAACTCTTCACCCAGAGCCACAGAGAAAAGGGCAAAAACATCACTGGGCAGTTTCTTCATCTTCTGTGTTGCTGTGATAGATTGTTCCTTTTGCTATTTTTTTTCTTGCTAAGAACTTACTATAATTTAAATTATGTTTACATTTATTTAAGATTTAAAATTATTTTATTATTTTTTACAAACATGTTCAATGGTTCAAATGTTTTATGGGAGGCATTAAATGCTCTGTTTAAGAAAATTCTTTAAAAAAAAAAAAAACATGTTGGAAATATTGCATTTCATTTTTTTCTGCATAGACTAATCAGTGTCTGGAGTCTTTATTACCAGCAAATCCAAAGCAGAAAAACAACACTATAAAGGCAAAGTTTTTACTCACTTATCACATCTGATATTGCCATGGCAACACTCAACTACATTATCGCATACCGCATGTTTTCCTAATATCGTGCAGCACTAATAAGATGTAAACAGAGTTCAGAATGAACTCAGTCTTGTCATGTTCACAGTGGTGGTGAATGGAACCAGACGTTCGCTCTATGACCTCCTTCACCAAAAGTTATTCCACAAAATAGTTCTGGTTGCGCCGTCTGACGCTTGAGACGAGTCCTACAACTAAACCCATTCATGGTGGAGGCATAAATGCAAAATGTGCTCCCAAAATACTGATTACACTTAGATTCACTATTTTACAAGCATGAACATCCATATAAACACTCACTGGGGGTTGATGGTAAACAAAATAGGTTGCAGATCCGTGGTTTCATTCATTCTACAATGCAATTTCACATCAAACCAACTCTGAATGATGAATGATGAATAAATTCTGAACAGTTGATAGGGTTCCCCAATTTTTCCCCCTATTCTTTAAAATGGTCCTTCTGTTCCTCTGCTTCTCTTCCTCTACTAAAGTATTTTTTGCTTCTACTTTGTGTTTTCACTGTATTCAATCCGAACGTCACAGTAACTGTAGATTTACTTCAGCGTGACTCCATGCAACTCCTTCTAGGTCCGATGGCACAGGCTTGCATGATACACACACACATACACACACACCAATGTGGTATTAACTGTTACCGCTGGAGATATCTGCCCTGCCCTTCCCGCATAGTCTGCTCTGAGTGAACTGTTACTGCTTCACCACTGGAATGTGGATCCTGAGCCAACGTTGTCTACTTTTTTGATGAAAAGGGTTGCTGGGTGAGCTTTGATCATATTCACAACCTGAAACTCTATCAGAGGTATCAGAACCAACTTTCTGGAATATGACAGCAGCCAAGAGCAGCTTATTTTATCTTATAATGGATACAAAGCTGGTAACGACATGATACAAGGACATTTTCATGTCTAAACTTGCAGGAAAGTGGACACTGTTCCAGGCCTCTCAGTGCAATGCCCAGTTCTTTGCAGTGTAGGCCACTGCAAACCCGCCCAGCAGGAGCAGCCACCAGACCCGGTCATGGGTCTTAGAAACTTTTCCAGCCATGCACCCAGCATCAAACGATTTCAAATGCAAGGCCTAACCTTCCCAGCATACACTGCAGCACTGTCCTGCAAATAGAGCCAACTTCAGCAATGCCATTCTCACTGCATGCAAAAGAAGTGACCAGGCCTCAGTTTCTGGGGTGCTGGTCCACATCTCTCCAAGTTCTTCTCAGTCTGATCAACAACATGAGCAGTCAACACACCAAATCGTGTTTACCTGTTGTCTCCTTTTGAGTTTGAGGGCGGTGGGTGAAGGATCGTCTGGTTTTCTTCCATCTCCACCACACATTTGGTGCTCAGCTCAATCTCTGCAAAGCAATGGAGAAAAGTTGTTTGGGTTGCTTTTCCTTTAAAAAAAAAAAAAGTCCACACAAGCCCCAAAAACACTTTAGAAATGTTCAAAAGAACATGCAAAAATAAAAATTAAATAAAAACCAAAATGATAAAGCATGCGAGTCCAGAGCCGAATTTGGCATCTTCCCAGTCCACCTTAAAAGCAGCCGCTGCTCCATTGAAGTGCACTGGAGGGGCCAGAGCGTAACTAACGCGTCTTTTAAGGTGGAACGGAAAGTTCCCAAACGAGGGCTGCGAACGAACCCAAACTTCAGTCAAACACACCAAAAATGTCCCTGAAAACCAGACTGTGTGTCTGACTCACCTCTTCGGTTCATCGGGCGGACTCGGACGGCAACTTTTACCTTAGTATCCGACATTTTAACTCACTTTTGTCCTAGTTTTGCGTCTCGTTCGACTATTGTACTGAACGGCTAAGCCAGTCCCGCAGTAGGAGATCCTCCGTGGAAGTGTGAGCAGGCAAACGGGTGGAAAATCCCACCTGAGACGAAGCCCACCATACCCAAAATGCGAAAGCAATCAATACAGACAAAAAGCGAAAGAAAACAACCTCGCAATCTGGCTAAAATGAGCCGCAGCTCCACTCAGCATCCTGACCGCCATCTTCCGTTGGGAGCAGTTCTGCCTGGAGAGTGGAGAAGACAAAAAACACCTCTCCAGTCTTTCTTCACAGACAGAACCCACCAATACTGCAAGAAGCGGGTTCAAAGACGAGTGTCGAAAACCTTTTGCTGTCCCTACACACCCGGTATACCTGCCGGCGAGAGGGGAAACGAGAGCCGAGGCGAGAGAGGGGCTGGCGGGCGAGTAGGGCTGCACTCCCCCGGGCTGCGGCGGGGTCTCCAGCAGCTGGGCTGGTTCTACCCAAACTCCTGACCACGCTCAAAAATAAAAATGTCCAAGGTCATGACACCTCCACCAAAACGTCATATTTGAGCTCCATAAACTTTAACAATGCTCATTATACTCAAACAAATCTGCAGGTTGTTTTCATACCACTTTCCATGCTACTCAGATTCATATATCTTCCATATTTACAGATTTTCCAGAGGAAGGCGATTCTGCTCGCAACAGTCTCGTCGGAAATAAATCTGGATTTTCACCTGTTTCTCATAAGACGCCTTTTAGGAGAAAAAGGGGGAAAAAATAAACAATTTGTTTCATCCGCTTCTGAGTTCTCTTCTCTTTAACAATCTTCTGGCTCTCAAAACCTGACGACGGTAGTTTTGGCAATTGAATTTGATCACTATGATAAATTTCATGCTCATTTAGGCCCATAAGATGACCTTCTTTTCTTTTGGATCTTATGGTTTACCTAAAGATCTGAGAAAAATAAAAATCACGACAGTGAGAGAAAAGAAATTTAAGTTTAAGATCTTAAATTGATTTTAGCCTGAGATTCTCAGGAGCTGAATGTAAGGAGTGTGAGAAAATGGTCAAAGCTTCATACTGATGTTAAACTGAGCTCAGTTATCTATTAGAGAAACAGGCTGGTCAGAGATCTTACTTTGAAATTTCCTTTCCTCTGGAAATTAAAGGAAAAAAAACATTTATAAAGGTCTTGAGACACCATGAGTGGCAGAAATAGCTTGACAAGTCGCTGGGGGTGTTCTTCATAAAGATATTCCTTCAGATCAGGTCCACCCCTGTAGACATTCGGCTTAATTAAGGTCTGGTGAGTGTGGAGACCATTGCATATAATTACATAATATTCAATCTGAGCCAGCTGGAAGAGATTATAACTTTAAAGGGACACCAAGGGGGCAAGTGGGGCCAAACCATTCCTGAAAAATGTCACAGCAGCCTGACCCCTTCACTGCAGAGGTCAAGCATTCAGACCTGTTCACTGAGTGAACGCTGCACATGCACTCGCCCACTTGCGGAAAACATGACGAAGGGCGATTTATCCGACCAGATCACTGTTCTCACACCACAACTGAGGGTAAATAGTCTTCGTATGTGTGCCAGAGTCCCAACATTATACCCAAAAAGGTTCATATCTACAGCCTCAGGGCCTTCAAAAAAAAGCCTAATGGTTCATGAAAACGAGCAACAACTGTAATTTTATATGTCATTTTATTCAGATTGTGCACCTACTGTGGTTGAATTCTGCAGTACTGCAGTACTGCTAATACTTCATTATTAAGCTTTTTGTACTTCAATACTAACCTTATTTTAGGTTTATTCTAACAGAATGTTTCTCTTTTTGATAACTAGGTGGATGTAGCTAAACAGGTTCTCACTTAAATCCTATTATGTCAAATTAACCACCAACATCTTTAAGGAGAAGAATCAGCCAATCATGTTCTGAGCTGCAGTGGGTGGGACCTGTTTTGTGAGGGTGAACCAGACTCCAGTCCTCCTGACTGTGAATGAGAATAACCTGTGTGTGTGTGTGTCAGATGGTCTAACCAGTGTGTGTGTGTCAGATGGTCTAACCTGTGTGTGTGTGTGTGTGTGTCTGTCAGATGGTCTAACCAGTGTGTGTGTGTGTGTGTGTGTGTCAGACGGTCTAACCTGTGTGTGTGTGTGTCAGATGGTCTAACCAGTGTGTGTGTGTGTGTGTGTCAGATAGTTTAACCAGTGTGTGTGTGTGTGTGTCAGACGGTCTAACCAGTGTGTGTGTGTGTGTGTGTTCCAACCTTCACACACAACATGAAACCACTTTTGCACTCTTCAGACGTCTGTATTTAATCTAGAAGAGCAGAAAATAAAAATCTATTCATGTACAATACTGTTAGCTTAACATTAACACACTATTAGAGTCCCGTAGAGTCCATAGCGATTTTTTTAAACATAGTTTTAGACTGTGATTCTTGTGGCCTGAACTGAAGGCATAGCTCTGATTGTTACAGTATTCCAGTAATCCCCAGTAAAACTATAACCTTTAGTACTTGTGGTAAATTATAGTAACTGTCCAAATTTACTATAATATTTGTAAGGAAGGCCTGTAGATATTGCTGCAATAGTCCTCAAGATCCTTTGGACGAGGGATTAATATATTTTACTTCAGAAAACAGAGATTTTTAAATGAAAAAGGACTCTTTCTAGAAGCATAAAGAGATTTTTAATACCTATAGTTGCATTATAAATAAACAACATCAAGCTACAATCAGAAATTGAAGTGGAATAGAAAATTTGTCTAAAAATCCAACTTTAGATTTATAAATAAAAATAAGTATTTAGACAGATTTGCCACTTTTTGCATTGTGCAGTTCATCTGCTGTGGTTGAGTAGATCTTCACAGTGTGGTCTCCACTGTCCAAGACAATAAGAGAGTTTCGCTCAGTTGCCAGTAAACCCACAGGATGCACCAGACCATCCTTCACCAGTGGGAACAGTAGTGGGGTCTCCTGCAGGTTCCCCAAGCTCCAAATCATGCCTTGCCATGTATCAGCCACAATCACATCCCCTCTTCTGTCGAAGGTCACACAGGAGATGTCTAACTTGAGTGAGTTCATCAGGTTCAGGCTGAAACGGTCCACCTGCATGAGGAACCCAAAGTCTTTGGTGAACAGCTTCAGTCTCGTTGGAATGGTGTCTCCACTTGGGCTTCTTTGGACCTCCAGGTGCTCCAACACTGCAATACGTCCAGAAACTCTACAAGACGCCACAGCTCTTGGGCACTGAAGGTCCTTCAGGACCAGCACCTTCGTCACCACCACGTTGCTCCTAAAGTCCATCACCACCTGCCAAAGCGCGCCGGCCTGAGCGTCTGTCACCAGAATGTGCCCACAATTGTCCACATCAACACCCCAAGGTAGCTCAAAAGGTCCAGTAATGGTTTCCCGAAGATAACCTCTGGAACTGAAGACCTTGACTGAACTGTCCCCTGCATCGGCCACCACAATATGGCCACTAGGAGACACTCCAACACCAAGAGGATGGCAGAGTTCTGAACAGCCATGGCCATAACGGGCAAAACTGTGCACATAGTGACCCTGAGAGTTGAAGATGGTGACCTTCTTATGACCCCCATGGACGACCACCAATCTCATTGATGGCCCCAGTACAGCTACCCCAGTGGGGTTGATGATTGTACCCCAACCTCCAAAGGTAGTGCAATGACGCAAGAGGCCTGAAGTCAATCCCTCTGCCTTGAAATGACCTCCCAGATCTAGATGCTGAAGATCTGAGCAAGAGGTACCTGAACCAAAAATGTTTAATTGACATCTTGGAGGTGTTGCCGAATCAAGCAGGTCCTGAAGGTCAAGGAGGGCCTGGCAGTCGTAGGTACCTCCAGCATCGCACATCCGCCTGCAGAAAGGGCACTCCAGCTGGTGTGAGATGGGATGTGCCAGGGCACAGACGCACCCCAGGCAGATCACATGACCACAAGGAAGATTCCTGGGCCTGCGTCCGTTCTGCTGTGAGGAGAACCTCTCAAAACACACCTTACACTCCAGGTCAGAGTGGATCTCCGCCAAAACCTCCTCAGCTCCTCTTGTCCTTTCAGAGCTGCTGGATTGAGAGGCCATGCCCTTGCATATGCTGTTCATTTTTGAGTGTTTGTCTTGGAGAAAGAGAGAAAACAGCTTGACCATGTTAACGACAGGCCGCCGGGTCACGTGATTCTAGCTGCCAGACTAAAGCATCTTTGCTGCCATCTAGAGGTAAAGAGATAAATGACTTCAAAAGTAACTACTATTTAAAGAGAAATTCCACTGATCTTTCACTGCTGCATGACTCAGCAGTTTATATCTTTTTATAAAACTTTTAATGACCCCTAAACATTAACTGGCTTCACGTTAAATTTAACATTTAAACATTTTACCACTTTGATCCAGATCTTCTTTCATCTAAAATCCAACGTTACGTTTTTTTTCTTGGAGTACATCTGAAAAACGTGACCCCTCCTGAGGGGAACGTGCAGCAGGGGTGTGTATTTTTAAACAGCACAGACACTGGACACTTGCTTGACGTGACGATACGCCAAAACAGCCCACAGGTCTGAGGTCATTCAAGGTGTCTAGCAAAGTGATATTCATACCATGCATGTTTTCCCATCAACAGCTCCATACAGCTGCTACACTCAGGCCCTGCTTGTTACAAATTACTTTTCTCAAAGGACAGTAACTCCATAAAGTGTGTTATTTATAATTCAGACAAGGTCCAATACATGCATATCAGCTTGGGGAAGCACTTTTATACCACTCAGATGTCCCTGTTTAATCTAGAATCGCAAAACTAACACACCCTTAGAATCCCATAGAGACGCTTACAGGAGGTTGTATTTTTTGTACTTTTTTGACTATGTTAGTTTTCCATTGATCTACAATAAATGATAGTAATATTTGAATTCAGGCTCATACACAGTAATCTATAAAACTTGTGTGCTTCTTTGTAGTTACTGTCTATTCCTAGAGATTATAATTCAGATGTGGTCCAACACAAGCAGACCAGCTTTCATATCTTTGAATACTCAGGGGACGGCCGCTTTATTGGAAACCCCACCCGTGTAGCTCCACCAGGCTGGTGTACAGGTACAGACTGGAGTCCATCTGTGTGTCCGCTCCTCTAGACCTTCAACAGGGGCCAGTATCTGATGACAGGATGGATATTTTAAGGTGGTGGATCACTCACCTATCAGTAACAGGGACTGTTGGAAAACACAGCGCTTTGGTTGATACACTTATACAAGCACCACACACACTTCCAATGTCACTGCTGGTCTGCGAAGCATCCAAATAACATCTGAACAACAGCCATCCTGTGGTCATTAACTGGCCAGAGATGAATGGGGTAGAGGGGGGCTGATAAATCGGCCCAGCAGAAGTGGCAAGTTAGTGAAAGCATGAGGTGTTTCCAATAAAGTGGCCAGAGTGGAAGGACGTGGGAGGTGTTTCCAGAATTATGGCAACTGAGTGGAAGCATAAGGTTGGTGTTTCCAATAAAGTGGCCACTGAGTGGAGGGACAAGGATGCGTTTCCATTAAAGTGGCCACTGAGTGGAGGGACAAGGATGCGTTTCCATTAAAGTGGCCACTGAGTGGAAGGACAAGGATGCGTTTCCAATAAAGCGGCCACTGAGTGGAAGGACAATGATGCGTTTCCAATAAAGTGGCCATTGAGTGGAGGGACAAGGATGCGTTTCCAATAAAGTGGCCACTGAGTGGAGGGACAAGGGAGGGGTTTCCAGAAAAGTGTTCACTGAGTGGAACTCTCTATAAAATGAAGCTAAAACAAGTTACAAATAAGAATGAAATGAAAGGACACACCGTCAGTCTCAGAAGAAATTTAATCTGAAATGCAGTGACACTCCCAAAAATTACACACATGATTACGCAATAACATACATATTACTTTGTGTAAATCGTTTATAAACACTGAAAAGTGTACATTGAAATGTGTAGTCTCTCTGTGTATGAAATGTATATTATATATATATATATTGCGTTCAAGCCCATGCCATGGTCCACTCTGACATCTTAAATACTGGCTAGTGTTGGCTATACTAAACCCCACCAGGGTTCAAAACCAGCCTCAAACAGGATGGCAGAGCGGGACAGATATGTAGAAGCGGGTTATAAACAGGTTATTGAGGTTAAAAAGTGTTTTGCTCTCACCAAGGATGGCCACCCTGTTAAAACACAGCAAACAGGTGCAGGTTAAACACACACACATGCGCACACACACACACACACACACACACTGCTGGCTGCCCTACCAGTACCAATCAGTGTAAGTGGACAAGAGTGGGGGGGGACGACAAAAGGCATTTAGAAGTTCCACAGCAATAAAACAAAACAAAACAAAACTAGGAAAACGACAAGATGTTCACAGAAAGTTTTGGCAAATGGATGCAATTCAGCAGTTTTAAAAGTGGGGGCTCAGACCACACTGACCAAACAGCAGGATTGTCCTCAGGCAGGAGCCCCAAAGCAGCATCGGAGTCGGCTGGATAACTGAAAATGAGCGATTGGCTAACTTTCAAACTGAACCGTGTTTGGTGTTTGGATTTCTGGAGCTACAAGGCTGATATAGCTAACAAGTTATGGAAGCTTATACCCCACCAATTAGCATCACTGGGTTGCCTTCAACTCTATGTGGTGGTCCAGTGATCTCCAATAAACTCGTTTAGGCGGTTTCTGAGCCTGTACGACTCACTCAGTAGACATTCAAAAGACTAGAATAACCTCCTGTCAATAATTACTATTATTTTATAACCATTACTGTAAAGTACTGGCTGTAAATAGCTCACAAATTGTGTTAATGAATACAGTAGTAATGAATTTACATTCATTTTTGTGTTTTTTATGTCTCATGAATTCCAGATGATCCAAAATTCATGCCTTATGTATGACAGGGATTAGAATCGTTGTATATATTTATCTTTAAGCTATTTCATTTGATTGTAATAAAATGATTGATTCTAAACGGTTGTGTAAATTACACTGGCTGTTTTTAAAGGGCCCATATCACAGAAAACTGAAACCTCTCTAAAAGTAAAATAAAAATAATGATAAATTAATAATAAAAAATTAATAATAATGCTACATGTGAACCTGGCGTTCACTCTCCGAGGCCATGCAACCTAGGTATGTCCAACTGCAAAAACGCTTCATTTGTGATGTCATAAATACAAAAAATGATACAAAAAACACCTTTGTATTTACATGCATTAGCCTGATCAGTGAAGAAGTTTAGTCACACCCAGTCACACTGAAGATATAAGGTGTGTTTCAACCCAGACTACTTTTTTAAATAGCCTAACAGGTTAGCTAAACAGAATGGAGCTCATTTGCATAAATCAGTCTTAAAGGCACAGTAACAGATGGCCTGTTTTTATTGTGAGGCGCTGGAAGAAATAAATTATGACTGTTTTTGGTGCATGAAACCACAAGTGAATCTTATTAAAAATTACAAGATGATATAGGCCCTTTAAATGACTGTTGCTATATTAACCTTGTAGCCCCGTTAAGCTAGCCTGCCTGTTCTGGTCAGTTTGAACTTAAGTTATCCAGCTAACTGGGAAATCCTGCTTCAGGACCCTTCTGAAACCACACGGACACAATGCTTTAACAAGTGGAGAGCAGTACAGTAACGTAACACACACACACACACGCACACATGCACACTTTTGCAGGCACGTTCTTGTGTTAAAAAAGGTTTAAACTAAATGCTTGGTTTAAAGTTTAGACCAGGTCTGTTTTAGAGAGCAGGCCTTTTCCTATTGGACAGCAACAGATTTAGGTTTAAGTGTGGAATCCTGCTTTGCAAATGTGCAACTTGCAGTACTGTGCAAAAGTCTTGGCAGATGCGCAAATATTTAAAAGCCGTTTAGATAAGCAGTGTTTTATACAGGGTGCAGTATATCTATGTGTTTCCTGTGGCCTCAATCAGTCCTTCATTAAATTAAATCAGGAGCTGCTGATGGAGTTTCACCCTCCACACAAAGACTGGAGGAACCTAGAGCCGAACCTGTGTTCTCCTCACCAGCTCACAATATATCAACTACTTTATTTTACAAATATTGATACTTTTTACTGATTTCTTGTTTGTTTAGATTTATTCTAATGTTGACTTTGCTGACAGGAAGACAAATCAATTATGAAATACGGAGAAAAATGGCTTTAAGCAATTTGTATAGGAGCCCAAGACTTGCAGTGCTGTAATGACCGAAACAGAGAAGATACGTTATGGACAGGCAGCGTCCAGTACAAAGTGACTGACCCTAAAAAGAGAAAGTGCTCAAACCGTGTGCTTGTGCCTTCCACATTCACTCTGAATTTTTTTTTCTTGAAAGCAGCTTTTCATTCACTCTGTGCGTTTCACCTAAAAAATCAGAGACGTGGACACACTGGTTTACATACTGGCCAACAAAGTAGGTCAAGCAGTGTTTCCCCATCGGACATACAGTACTGTGCCACTCCTTATTTCTTCATATTTTGCTATGAATCACCTCGTTGGTGCAAAAAAACTATTTGATGTCTGTCCAACTGTCTTATCTTTGGCATGTTGACTAGATGAAATGAAATAAACAGGCACAAATGTTTTACTGTGACAAGCTGCAAAGTGCACAAGGAGCCTAGATAAAGTAGCTCCGCCCACTCAGCATTGAGCACCACCAGTATACTAATCACCGCCTGATCATCTGGAACCATCTGCTCCTGGTTCTTCACTGGTTCAGGACTTCAGTTAGATGCTCTTTGTTC
>JBBJLR010043842.1:0-12028 GCA_037577145.1 Brachypetersius gabonensis
TAGTGCACCTGTCGTTAAGTCCATGAACACCAATACAGCTGAAAGTGATTAACAATGCCCTCAGCTGCTTAACCAAAAAGAACATCATCAGACAGGTTTAACTGATTTCATGTCCGGCCCAATAAAAAAAGTGTTCCTTTAATTTTTGTGAGCAGTGTATATATATATGACACTGTGTATGTGTGCTGGTGTGTATGTGTGTGTGGGCCAGCAGCAGTGTTGAAAGAGAGATGTCCTCGTCGCAGCATGATCACAGTTATCCTGGTGACCGATGAGATTTGTATTTATTTGTGTGTGTGTGTGTGTGTGTGTGTGTGTGTGTGTGTGTGTGCTTGTGTGTGGAGCTCTGCATGTGTCTGCACCCGACCAAGCAGCTGTGCTGAGAGATTAAGGCGCTGAAGGAATGATACAGTTTCATACAGTGTCGTGAGGAAGTCCACTCTGTGTTCTGGCTGTACACTGATGTAATTCAGAAATGGCCCATGTATGGAAACAGATACTTTAGCAAGCAGCCAAGGTTAGGGCCATCATCAGTGAACCCTTCCTTGAACTCGATCTCATTTCACTCTCTCTTTCTTTTTCTTGTTTCATTCACTTTATGCCAGGGTAAAAACAAAAAAAATAAAGATACCCATTTATGGTTCTTTTTGTTTCATCTTCTTTGGAAGTATTTAATGGTCTGTCTTTAGTTTATCTTATATGCCGACATAGGGTTACTGGTTCTTAAGCCAGAGAAAGAGTGGTTAAAATTCTGGCAATTTATATACTCTTAATTTTCGCTCAAATGACCTACTTTCAATTAAACTGAAATATGAACATCACTAAGGCAAGCATGTTGCATATACTTCAGCCCCTCACATGAATCTATGACTTCTATTCATTAAGCAGTTGTTTTTTGTTTTTTTTAATAGCATAGATTATATATATATATACAGTGGAGGAAAAAAAATTTTGATCCCTCGCTGATTTTGTACGTTTGTCCAATGACAAAGAAATGAAAAGTCTCAGTACAGTATTAGTTCAATGGTAGGTTTATCTTAACAGTGACAGATAGCACATCAAAAGGAAAATTGAAAAATGAACTTAAAACAAAAGATATCTGCATTTCATTGAGGGAAATAAGTATTTGAACCCAATATATTTCGTTTGTTGCCACTCTGTAATTTAAGAGTGTTCAGTCTTACAGTGTGGTGCAGGCTTAGTTTGTGGAAGACAGACACGAATAAAGACAAGAGCATAAACTGATGGTCGTCAATTCCAAAGTGTGGCCGGACAAAGTGACTGATCAAAGATCCACTGACTGCTTGCCCTGATGTTGACTGTAGGATAACATGCTCAGCTACTTTGACCAGCTTGACTGTCTCCTCGGAGGGAATCATTAAACCTCCACTGTGTGTTTTTAATGTGAGAAAGTGTTAGCTTTAATCATATGATGCTGGTACAGCATGTTAGCAAACTAGCATGGCACACATCGCAGGACAGTTTTCTCAAAATCTGTCGAACAACAAACCCTGGTAAGACTTTCCTCCAGACTTTCATTCCATATATTCAAACTTCATTCCATATATTCAGACTTTTAGTCCATATATTCAGTCTTCAGAGTCACAGTCAAAGTATTCAGTAATTATATATATATTTTTTTTCATATATATATACAGAGAGAGAGAGAGAGAGAGAGAGAGCGAGAGAGAGAGAGAGAGATTGTATATTTTAAATATAGAAATATTAAACATAACATTATATGATAGAATTAAGAATAAAATAGAGAACAATATTGTAACTAGAAGTAGAGGCAATTATTGAAGATATTCAAAAAAATTCATATTAAAAGATACAATTATGAATTATATTATATCTAAAAGGTGAAGCAAATAAAGTCTGAATATTAAATGACCAGAGGGGGGTTACATATAATCTGAGGTATTAGGAGAAGATAGAAAAATCAGAAAGAAGGAAAAGAAGACAGATAAAGGGAGAAAAGAGGTAGCTACGTGAAATGGTGGTAAGGTAAGGAGAACTAGAAAGAAAAAGAGTAGAATAAAGGGTGTTAAAAGGTAAAGTCAAGACAGGAATAGTGTAAGGAAAGCTCAGTTAGGAAGCTTGCAGTCCATTAGGAGAGAGAAGCTCAGACATAGAGACAGGAAGAAGATAGTTTAGATGGAGGAAGAATATTAGCTTAGGAATCCATATCCTTCAAAACAGGCACTATAAGAGAACAGAGGCAATTATAGACTGTAGTAGACCTAAGTTTTGTTTAAGGTTGATCAACGATCTGCTGAAATCTGCATAAAGGGAATCTCATTATCGGTTGGTGGAGATTGAAGAATAGACATTCAAGCAATTCCTGACCCTTGAAGACAAAGGACAAGCTGGAAAAAGAGGGGGACAAAGACAAGAAACAGCTGCAGATGTCAATCAAATTCTGTATGACTTGCAAAGTCAGCAGAGGAACTGAGTTCAGCAGTCTGCAGCCTCTGCCATTGTACACAAGAGGATATGAAATCAACAGAAGAGAGGATAAAATGCAAACTCCAGCAATTTCAAGGCTGCCAGAGGACTATTGAAAGTGTGGACAAAGGAAGCACGTCCAAATGTCCAGTCAATCCATGAGTAGGACATGATTGCTGAAGAGGTTGACCTTTTGGCCACTGCACAGGACTGGGGTCAGTTCCACTTTGAAACTTCAACTACCATTAAACTACCATGGTTGCAAGTTAAGATAAATTATAAAATTACATGTGTTTATAGATGCTGGTGCAGGTTATATATAAGTTAAAATTCAAATTATATTAATAGTCTCCCCATGACAGAAAAAAATGTGTAGCAAATAACTTCAGTTTAATTAATAGTATAAAATAAAACAAATATGCCTGTTTTAGTGTTAGAACAGATTGCAGTAAATTTATTGGGAGGAGGCCAATAATATAATTTGAACTTATATATAATCAGCTCCAGTGTCTATAAACAGGTCATTTTATCAGCCATGGTTGTACTGAGTTGTACTTTGTGCAAGATAGGAAATAAGATCTTTTGCACTCCAGAGGGTTTGTAAACAAATCAAATGGAAGTAAATATACAGATAGATAAAGTACAGGAGAAGTAATTAAATGTGTTCTAGTTGGGAGAGATAGAAAGACCAGTTCAGGAACCAATTAATCAATGAGGGAAGTTTATTTTAGTGAATATCCTAGAGCAAGGAAACATAAAGTAAAATATTGTACATAGTAAAGTTTAGATTTGAGATATTGGAAAGACATTGGCTTGAAGATTGTAGAGGTGTAAATTTACCAATAAGCAGTATAGTGATAGAAAAAATCAGGGCAGTATTACAGATAGTGAATGATTTATTTATTAGAAAATGGTTTAAAGTAAATAAGATTAAACCCCAGGTAACACACTTGATGAATAGAGTTCCTTAATATTGCATTTTGAAAATAAGTTAACAATAAATGGGTATATAGATAAAAACTGCTTCACCTATTTATACTAGATTAAAGCCTGAACTAAACTTGACTAGAGGAGCTTGATATTCTTTAAAATAAAAAAAAAATAGAGCAAGTGTATTCTGCAGTTTTCAGTATCCCCATAAATAAAAGCCCAAATATCTGTTTGGCTTTACACTTGAGGAAAGCAATAAAGTTACACAAAGATCTCACAGGTTCAAATCTAGAGAAGTTAAATCAAACAGTACTGTATTACAGTAAGTTAATTATCTAATCATATGTTCCCCAACAGTAGAACAAGATTATGAGTTCTTAAAAAATTAGCTGAGGATGTGGTGACATAAAAGTTTCCAAGTAAAGTTAATGCACTGCCAACTACAGGTAGAAAATCTAGAGAGGCTGGTAGTGCGTGGAGTTAAAGTAAGTAAAGATAACAAGACCTTTATTAGTCCCACAAGTGAGAAATTTTCTTGGTCATAGCAGAAAGTAAACAGTATAAAGTCAAGAGTAGCAAAATTAAAGAAAAAAAAACAAAATAATTAAATAAAATAGAAAAAATACTATGTCACAGAACAGTATAAAATAATTTGCTCAAATGTACAGTATACAATCTAAGAATATAAATGTACACATATGTGGTGAATGTATGTATGTGTATGTAAAATGTAAGAAAGACTAAATTGTGCAAAATAAGACTAGATGTAGACTTGTAGATGTAGACAAGTGTATACATATACACAGTGAGTATATGTATATAAGTATTTACAGTAGCACCTAATTAGAGATATCTGTTTAATTTGTATGGTGTTTTAATTTTTATATGATGTCATGGCTGCCTGGGTGAAAGGACACACACACAGTGGGGAATTAAGGAATATAAGTGAAAGACTTCATTTTCAAGAACTCAAATCAGCCACACGCTGTACGGGACTGTCTCAACATTCGCAGCCCCTTTGTGAGCCTCTGCTCGGTGGAGGACCATCCTCCTGCAGCTACTTTTCTCACAGGCTCTTAGCCTAATACAATAGTCCCGTCTCTGAACTCTCAGCGTCATGGAATGCTGGAGCAGAGACAACAACCTTGCCCTGAACTACAAAAAAAAAAACAAGGAATTATTCCTGGACTTCAAGGGGCGGAAGAAACTCTTCCCATCAGCATTGGAGGCGAACAGGTCGACACGGCCCAGAGCTTCAGATTTCTTGGGGTCCACAGTAGCAAAGACCTGTTTTGTACTGTAAGTACATCAATGATGGCTATAAAAGAATTCCTCACAACTCTCACAGCACTGTTGATACAGTAGAGTCAGTAATCACATACTGCATCAATGTGTGGTACTCTGGCTGCACCCTGTAAAACAGGAAAACCCTGCAGCGCATCATCAGTACGGCCCAGCGGATAATTGGCACCCAGCTTCCATCTCTGGACGAAAATCACCACACTCGGTACAACACTCGGAAAATCACCACACTCGGTACAACACTCGGAAAATCACCACACTCGGTACAACACTCGGAAAATCTCCACACTCGGTACTGGTTACAAACTCTTTTCCCTGCTGCCATCTGGCAGGCACTACAGGTCTCTGTATGCCCGCACAACCCATTTGAGAAACAGCTTCTATTCCACTGCCATCACACTGCTGAACTCTCAACACAGATTAAACATCATACCCATAACCAGACTGGACTGAACTGTTCACCAACACTTACTCACTCATTCACTGCACCATAGACCACACTCCACAGATCCACAGATGTTTTAATTACCAGGTAACGGGTTTAAAAATATATATTTTTTAATTACATTTTTGGTCCATGACCAGGAAACTCCCCAGACCTTAATCCAATTGAGAACTTGTGGTCAATCCTCATCAGGCAGGTGGACAAACAAAAACCCACATATTCTGGCAATGTCCAAGCAAGACATTGTTAAAACTAACTGATGACTGTGTGAACTAATTGTTTTTCTTTCTTTTCTGAATGGGGCAGCATCCTTAGCCTACATTGCCTACAGTCCCTTGTGTCATTACTTTTTCCTACAACATCAGTAACACATTTCTCACTGCCAGGGTCCAAGAGGAGGAAGTGTAATGACACAATCTATCATCATGAGAACATAGCAATAAATATTATTGTAGTGAAACCAAAAGACTCAAGGAAAAATAGGAAAAATGGACACTAGGAAAAAATGCCTTAAAACCTTTAATTAAACATCTAAACATCAATCTGTGGAAGTTCAAAGAACTCAAACTGTAAGAGTACCTGCCAAATTTGTAAATGTACATCATTTTTAACAGTATGACTGCATTATTAACCTTATATTATATTATGTTCTGATTATTTAATGTCAGAAGATAAGTGAGACAAGCATGAGAATTTGGTTTAGGCTTCATATGCTGGAAAACAGCAAAATTCAAATCATAAATGAAAAATCTAAGCACAATAATTTACTAGGTAAACTTACCAGCTGAACAAAAAATGAAAAAGACGATGACGAAAAAAAATGTCAATGTGATATGTGAGTCTGAATCCAAATAATGTAAAGGTCATATACTCATTAAAATCCAAGAATCACCAAGAAACCTTTTAAGTGCATGACATGTATGTATGGATAGACATCTACCTATATATGCAACAATCAAACACACACACACACACACACACACACACACACACACACACACACACACACACAGGCACTTCATGAGAGGCCTCTGTGTGGAGAGAATTGTCAGCTGCCTGTGTGAAGAGTTCTCATGGTGTGTTTTTTTACTCGAGAAGTGTAGTGTCTCACACCTCTGTGCTATAAAGCCTAGAGAAACTGCATGTGGAAAAACACTCTCAGCCACCCATGGTAATGTTTTTTTCAGCTCACTGTTTACACAACCCCTTCCCCATCATGGTCCCCCCAGTAGGGATCCTTACCCTGCTTCAGCATGTGTCTGTTGTCAAAACAACAGCATCATCGCTGGCCACAGACCACGAGGACAGCACTGTGAAGCTACATTTTTTGGTATGTGAGTTCCAGTACATGGAATTCATGTCGAAGGTCATATTCAGGAATTTTACTGCTCTTGACCAGCCAGGATATTTGGTGTCTGAGGTTTGCCTCCTTACACAGCAGCTATAAGGCTTATATAGCGATGAACATTAGAAGTGAAGGTGCTGGGAGGGATGCAGCATTGTGCAGAGCCAATCTAAGGCACATGCTATGCTTTTATGGGTGTGTTTTTTTTTTTTTTTCAAAAGCTGCAGTAGCATGGTTTGAATTTCTTATTGTGAGTGTTACTCTCAGCATGTTTCTTGGCCTTAGTTAATATAATAGGTTACACCATCACACACCTACAAGCTGATCATTATGTTTTTCAGAAAGAGAGCAGTTTCATGTTTCAGTGTCAATTATACAGGGTGTGCTCAAGTTATGACAGAGATACGTTTCTACGACAGTGAAGTAACCCGAATTTTGGTGTCGAAACACACCATAGCCTAAGTTAATAACCATCCACCTCCTACATCGTTCCATCTCTCACCTGGAGACCACTGGGAGCACTGGGAGCATCATGCCCTTTTATTTATCCAGTGCCTTCAAACCTATCCTACCCACAATCCTGAGGATTTACGTAGACCATCACCTCAACATATGGATACTGGATTATCTCACAAACCGACCACAGTTCACCATCTACACTGCAGACTTTAGCGTCCTGCAGAAGTTCTCTGATGACTCTGCAATAGTCGGCCTCATCACTGATGGGAATGACAGGGAGTACAGAGAACTGACCTGGGACATTATGGTCTGGTGCCAGCAGAATTTCCTCCAGACCAATGCTGGGAAAACCAAGGACTTCTGCAGAATCATAAACAACCCCTCTCACCCCATGCGCACCATTGGGGCACACGCAGCGAAAGACTCATCGCCTCTAAATGTAGAACTGAACGCCACAGGAAATCCTTCTTACCTGTGGCAATAAGACTGTATAACTCTTCCTCGCTCTATAGGTGATCTTTCTCAGCATTGATATTAATGTCATTTGGTTCTCACTCAGATTGTGCAATATGTTATTTTAATGTATCTGCCATTGTGTTTTCTTATTTTGTTAAAGTTATTTTTATATTATTGTTGCACTATTACTCTTATTTTATCACTATTACTCCTTGTCATCTACATGGAACAATCATCCCAGTGGGTGCTGCAGGTGATGTTGTTAGAGTTAGTGTTGGTTGGCCCACTGGATGGAGTCGCAGGCTTGCTGCCAGAGCTGCCGGCGCCTGCGGACCAACTGTTGGGCCGATGGTACATCAACCTCCGGTTCTTGATGGTCAAACATTGGCGGCTGGAAACCATAAGCCTCTCCTCAAGGGCCTCGCCCTGGCTGTTCTTCGACATTGCTGGTTTGTCTCTTGCTACTTTGCCTTTTGTTTTATTTTCTGCTATGTTGTTTTTGTGGATTACTTTGTTTCCCATTCTTTTGAACTGTCACTTTATTTCCCTTGTATTTGAACTGAGTCTTCCGTGTTTTGTTTTGTAAAATGCAAGACCTACTAGGAAAGAAAGTTGATTCTCTCCTGCAGCATTTTTGTTGGTATTTATTTTCTTTGCTTTGTGTTGTGCATGTGTATGGCTAGCCCCTAGCCATAATAATAGTGACTTCTTTTAGTGATTTCCTTTTTGTATTTTATTATTTTGTTATTTTGGATTTTGTTTATTTTTCTCTATAGTGTTCAGCATTTATTTCTGTTGTATTTCCTTGTCTTCTTTTTGAGCAGGAGCTGTTTGGCAGCCAAGCTAGTGAATGGGTTGTGTTTTTGGTGGTGGTATCCCTGCACTAATATTGTTGTGTAGAGCACTTGAGGTGGTGGTGTGTGTGTGTGCATGTGAATCGTAGTCGTTCACATGTGTGTGTGTAATATCAGGGTTTCCCCTGCCCTGTTTTATTATCCCCTCTCTTTGTGATTAGCCAAATGTTGCTGGGGTTTTATTTGGTTTTCGTAAATGTTAATTTTATAATTGAAATAAAACCATAGATGACCAACTGGAATCATGTCTTATGCCCTCTTGTGTGAGCGAACCTGTATGTCTTCTGGTAACAAGAAGATTCCTTAGGGTGAAATTCCCTTAGATGGTGTAGTCACTCTGCTCCTGCTAGTTCATTCTGCCACACATGGGCTTCCCAGCTCCTGGTGTTGATCTTGGGCTTGGTGCCCACTGGTGGCAAGGTACGAGGAGTAGGCGTGGAACGAGAGCACATTCTTTGGTCAATCCTTAAACATAATTGAATAAGAACCTCCAAAGTGGAGGAGAACTCTCGCCCGGCTAACTCGTCCTTCAGTTGATTAACCAAACCCTCGTAAAAGGCCGTTCAGAGAGCCAAGTCACGGGGAGGGAGTGGGGGGGGCGGTTTTGCGAGCTACTGACAAAGCTGTTCAACCTCCCCTCGAGTCACAAATGACTCCTGGAGAGCCTTACACAGCCCAGAGACCTCCTGCTTCAGTCCCCCGATCTCAGCCGCCTGCCGATTCACGGCCTTGCACATCGCGGCCCAATCTGCTGGGACTCAGTCGCGGATTGAACACGAAAGAGTCGGTAGCCATGCTATTTGATAGGAGAAAGCTTTGATAAAGAGTAGGGATTCCCACCAGGAATTCGTGTTCACAAACACGCAACTGTAACGTAAGGTTTCCATTTTTGCAGTTTGCCTTTTATTTAAGGAACAGAACAGAGGCATAAGAGCCCACAGATACTTCTTGCAAATAACCAGAATCTAACACTAACAAACCAACGCATATTTAACGGCCTATTGTAATGGTGGACCGACAATACAGGTCTACCTAAACATAGCACTAGCATTTAACTAAGTATGCCAAAACTAGACATCAAACATCAACTACAACTAGGGTAACTGGACAAATGTGTGAGGTCCCAGGGCAAACAGGCCCCATCCCGTTATTTATTTTGGTTTTACTATAAGTTAGTTTTTTACCCCTTTGGATATCTTGGGTGACAGACAATGGAGAAGAACCAGACAGAAAATATGTAAACATGTAAATACACCTTTATTGACTGTCTCCACGTTAAGGTTTTTATCACACATACGGTTTCTCTCTGGTTCGAATCCCACCCAGCACACAGTGTTTCACGGCAAGTATTCTAGCCTGCAGCACGACACCCTATAATCACAGCAAATAGATTTACTTCTCTATTCTTTACACTAGTGTAAGGGTTTTATCACAAAAAGGGGAAAGGGAGACGAACCCAGACATCAACACACATGCAACCCAAACCTAACAAACCAGTCAATAAGGTGGGTAAAGAGAAGAAAATGAGAAAGAAGGAAAAAAATATAAGAAATAAAATGAAAAACAAACGTATTGGCTTCTGGGCCTTACTGCCACCACAAGGCCCATCTCTAACCAAATAAATAAACCAAAAAATTTAATTCAAACCCCTTTGACAGCGCCCACTGTCCCTTGTGCTCAACACCGATCTTCTTGTCCTCCCACTGGCTCCTCCAGCGTGCCGGAATGACGTCCGTCCATTCCACCAGTTGTCCAATATGCAGCGCCTCTCCTCCAATGTGGCGAAGGACCTAATAGCAAAAACATGGAGACCTCAGACCAACCTCTACCCCCCTCTGCACTCAACTGGCCCACTCTCACTCCCAGTAAGCTGAGCTACTTCCCTGTAAGCTGGCTGGTGTTCACAGGATGTCTCTATGTTAATAGGTCCATCTCACCGCCAAGGGCAGAGTGTCTCATCTCTCTCCACACTGCTCCTTTCCACCACGCCTGTTTAGCCGTCTCCTTCACCAAAGAGAGTCTCTCTAACCACTCGCCAGCCAGCTCCCCGCGCTCACCAGCCAACGTGAACGCCGGCTGCTGTACAGTTGCTTGAGAAAGTCCTCTTTTTCTGAACTTTCCAATAGAAACATCCCTAGGTGTGCTTCCCCTTCAGCGTGACTTCTCCTTCCTTAAAATGGCCCCAAGGCTATCAAGGACTCTGGAAAAAAGAAAACACACACACACGCACACACACAAGACACAAGGGAAAAAGGCACCTCCTGTTTTTTGCTGAACCATCACTTTAACCCTGTAACCTTTGGATTTTGTAAAACACTCTTACTCTGCTTTAGGCGTCAAAGTTCTGTGGGAATAACTGAAAAGACAGTGAGAGGGCTTTTGGCTATTGTTCAATTTGTCCTCTACTATTTGGCATTAGTAGTGTCTACTAAGTGTCAGACTAACATAAGTGTCACAACAAGGAGAGAATCATTTTACTACAGATCACATTGTAAATATGACTGGAATCTTCCTGCTAACATCAAGGGTAGTATGCAGAGAAGTAATTATGCACCAAAATTTAAAAAACAGTACAAAAATACTAAAAGACCAGATTTATGGGTTTTTTTTAAATTAGTAGTGTCATTATTGTTTTTTTCAGAGTGAATAGCTATGGAGTTTTGCAGTAACATGCCTGGGGCAGCCCCAGCTTGAAAGAACTAATCTTACATTCCACATTTACAGCCTAATCACAGCACAGCTGTCTATTCCAGGGCAATAGAAAATCTCGCACTCACACCTGTTGTGGGGGTGTTTCTCTGAAGCAGGAACTGAGGCACTTGTCAGGATAGAAGGAAAATGAATGGGGCAAAATACCATAAAATTCTTGAGGAAAAACCTGCTGCCCTCTGCCAGAAAGTTAAGTACACAATGATGCAAAGTACACAGTCAGAGCCCAGACCCAAATCCTATTGAAAATCTGTAAAAACACTGAACAGTCAGTATCCAATTTGACTGAGCTTGAACAGTTCGGTAAAGAAGAACGGTCAAATGTTGCACAGTCTAGGTGTAAAGTTGCTAGAGAGATAAGCCAATAGACTCAAGGCAGTAATTAAAGAAAAAGGTTGTTCCGCAAAGTACTGACACAGAGGGGTATCAAAATTACAGATTAACCATGGAAGTAGGAATGATCACAGTTCAAAAATAACATTTACGAATTATTTTTAAATGCTGCGTTAGCTTCAAAATACAAATCTTGAATTATACAAATAATTCAAACCTTTCCTGTGACCCTGGTAACGATTAAGCGGTGACAGAAAGTGAATGTATAAATGATTTCAAACCTTTTCATTCAAGTAACAGCAGCTGCCTAATTTGCTATGTGGCAAAAGTTATGCAATATAAACACTGTCAGAAAATAGATCAGTATTACTGACGTATGAAATACTAAGACCTTTTATTGGGATATAATAATGTTCCTCTCAAGCCAAGAAAAATGTGTAGCTGCTCTTGATTTGAAAAGCTAAACAATACTGAGAGCACAGGCTCCAGAGTAGCTCATCTGGCATTTAGAGCACTTAAATGTCAACAAGGATTTGTGTCGGCATTCACCTCTTCCAAATGGCTGGAATCAATTGCAGACCTGGCTTATAATTTGACTTTGTGAAAACAGAAAGCTGTGTTTTGCTATTTCATGTCTTAAAGCTGTGATTTTCCTCAATCACGTTTGTACATCTGTGACGTCTGGGGAACCTTCGGCTCGTCAGAGGAGAAGCAGGTCACCTGAGTATTAGGGCAGGGCTCTGGATA